>JAUCMX010000003.1:625261-640261 GCA_033459395.1 Hemibagrus guttatus
CTTATGCTTTGTTTTATAGATGATCGATTCCTCTGTATCTGTACACTACAGGTTATTAGGGTTTATTCAATACAAATGTAAGTGTAAAAAAATATAAATCATGTTTTATATCATATTCATTTTTATAGAATACTAATGGAATCTTTTCTCATTTAGTATTTATTCCACTTAAAGAAAAGTTTTCTCCTGTAAATAAATGCGGATGAAGTGTTTAAAAGTGCTGAAGTTAATAATAGTTAATAATTTTCTGTCTCAGATTATGGCTAAGGGGAAACTGGTGAAACTGGTGAGAGTGCTGAACCCCTGGGGGGAAGGAGAGTGGAAGGGAGCCTGGAGTGATGAGTACGATTCTGATGAAATTCTGTCTTAACATCACACTCACGTCTTAACCAACACACTTTATTACACACACACCTTATTACTGGCAAAGACATGCTGAGGTCTGGATTCTGATTGGTCAGAAGGCGTAGATTTATTATTTATAACAGCAGCTCTGACAGTAGCACAGCTTTATAATGATAATAATAATCTTCTTCTTCTTCTTTCGGCTTTTCCCTTCAGGGGTCTCCACAGCGAATCATCTCTCTCCACCTATCCCTATCTTCTGCATCCTCAACCCTTGCACCCACTAGCTTCATATCCTCATTAATTCCATCCATATACCTCCTCTTTGGCCTTCCTCTTTGCCTCCTGCCTGGCAGCTCCATGTCCAACATTCTCCTACCAATATACTCACTCTCCCTCCTCTGAACATGTCCAAACCATCTTAATCTGGCCTTCCTAACTTTGTCCTCCAAACGTCCAACATGAGCTGTCCCCCTGATGTACTCGTTCCTAATCCTGTCCAATCTTGTCACTCCCAAAGAGAACCTCAACATCTTCAGCTCTGCTACCTCGAGCTCTGACTCCTGTCTCTTCCTCAGTGACACTGTCTCTAAACCATACAGCATGGCCGCTCTCACCACTGTCCTGTACACCTTCCCCTTGATTCTCGCTGATATTTTCCTCTCACACAGAACTCCCGACACCTTTCTCCACCCATTCCAACCTGCCTGCACTCGCTTCTTTACCTCTTTCCCACACTCTCCATTACTCTGGACTGTTGACCCCAAGTACTTAAACTCCTGTACCTTCTTCACCTCTTCACCCTGTAACCTTACTGTTCCACTTCCCTCCCTTTCATTCACACACATGTACTCAGTCTTACTACGACTGACCTTCATTCCTCTTCTCTCCAGCGCAAACCTCCACCTCTCCAGGTTTTCCTCCACCTGCTCCCTGCTCTCACTACAGATCACAATGTCATCTGCAAACGTCATTGTCCAAGGAGACTCCTGTCTGACCTCCTCTGACAACTGGTCCATCACTATAGCAAACAGGAAGGGGCTCAGAGCCGATCCCTGATGCAGTCCCACCTCCACTTTGAACTCCTCTGTCTGACCTACAGCACACCTCACCACTGTCCTGCTCCTCTCATACATGTCCTGCACCACTCTGACATACTTCTCTGCTACTCCTGACTTCCTCATACAGTACCACAGCTCTTCTCTTGGCACCCTGTCATACGCTTTCTCCAAGTCTACAAACACACAGTGCAACTCCTTCTGACCATCCCTATACTTCGCCATCAAAATCCTCAGAGCAAAAATTGCATCCGTTGTTCTCTTTCTGGGCATGAAGCCATACTGCTGCTCACAAATTTCCACTACCTTCCTTAACCTAGCTTCCACTACTCTTTCCCATAGCTTCATTGTATGGCTCATCAACTTTATCCCTCTATAGTTGCTACAACTCTGCACGTCACCCTTATTCTTAAAGATCGGCACTAACACACTTCTTCTCCATTCCTCAGGCATCCTCTCACTCTCTAAAACCCTGTTGAACAAATTAGCTAAAAATTCCACTGCTGCCTCTCCCAGACACTTCCAGACCTCCACCGGGATGTCGTCAGGACCAACTGCCTTTCCACTTTTCATCCTCTTCAAAGCCTTCCTGACTTCATCCTTTCTAATCTTATCTACTTTCTGTTCCACAGAGTTCACCCCTTCTACTCTTTTTTCCCTCTCATTTTCCTCATTCATCAGCTCCTCAAAGTATTCCTTCCATCTCCTCTGTACACTCTCCTCACTTGTGAGCACCCTTCCATCTCTATCCTTAATAACTCTAACTTGCTGCACATCCTTCCCATCTCGATCCCTCTGCCTAGCTAACCTGTACAAGTCCTTCTCTCCTTCTCTAGTGTCTAACCTAGTGTACAACTCTTCATATGCCTTCTGCTTGGCCTTAGACACCTCCCTCTTCACTCTGCGCTGTAACTCCTTGTATTCCTGTCTATTCTCTTCAGTCCTGTCCATGTCCCACTTCTGCTTGGCTAACCTCTTCCTCTGGATACTATCCTGAACTTCCTCATTCCACCACCAAGTCTCCTTATCTTCTTTCCTCCTTCCAGATGACACACCCAGCACCTTTCTCCCTGTCTCCCTGATCACTTCTGCTGTAGTTTCCCAGTCATCTGGCAGCACTACCTGACAACCCAGAGCCTGCCTCAACTTCTGTCTAAATTCCTCACAACATTCCTCCTTTTTCAGCTTCCACCACTTGGTTTTCTTCTCTATCTTTGACCTCTTCTTCTTACAGACCATCAAAGTCATCCTACACACCACCATCCTATGCTGTCTGGCTACACTCTCTCCCACTACCACTTTACAGTCACTAATCTCTTTCAGATTGCCTCTTCTACATAGGATGTAGTCTACCTGTGTTCTCCTACCTCCACTCTTGTAAGTCACTCTATGCTCCTCCCTCTTCTGAAAATAAGTGTTAACCACACCCATGTCCATCCTCTTAGCAAAGTCCACTACCATCTGTCCTTCAAGGTTCCTTTCCTTAACTCCAAACTTGCCCATCACCTCCTCATCACCTGTGTTCCCCTCACCAACATGTCCATTAAAATCCGCTCCTATCACCAATCTCTCACCCGTGGGAATACTCTCCATCACCTCATCTAATTCACTCCAGAATCTCTCTTTCTCCTCTAACTCACAACCTACCTGTGGGGCATAACCACTAACAACATTCAACATCACCCCTTCAATCTCTAACTTCAGACTCATCACCCTGTCTGACACTCTCTTCACCTCCAGGACATTCCTCACAAACTCCTCCTTCAGGACCACACTTACCCCATTTCTCTTACTATCCACACCATAATAAAACAGCTTGAATCCTGCTCCTATACTACGAGCCTTGCTACCCTTCCACCTGGTCTCCTGTACACACAGTATATCCACCTTCCTTCTCTCCATCACATCAGCCAGCTCTCTACCTTTCCCTGTCATAGTACCAACATTCAGAGTTCCTATTCTCAGTCCTACACTCTTACCTTTCCTCTTCTCTCTCTGTCTGCGCACTCTCCTCCCTCCTCTACTTCTTCGACCAACAGTAGCCCAATTTCCACCGGCGCCCTGTAGGTCAACGGCGCCGATGGCGGTCGTTGTTAACCCGGGCCTCGACCGATCCGGTATGAAATTTGTACTGACATTCGCATGGTTAAATTTGGCAATGTTTTACGCCGGATACCCTTCCTGACGCAACCCTCTCTATTTATCCGGGCTTGGGACCGGCACAGAAGTCACTGGACTGTGACCCCCATGGCTAGATTATGATAATAATAATAATAATAATAATAATAATAATAATAATAATAATAATAATAATAATAATAAAAACTATTCTTCTTCTTCTAATTATTATTATTATTATTATTATTATTATTATTATTATTATTATTATTATTATTATTATTGCACTTTGTTTTGAGTCAAAATCTCAAAATACAATTTAAGTAAGGACTAAAACAATACATTTAAAGACAAAATAAATTTTAAAATGTTTAAGAATCACAGTAAAGATAAATCATAAAAGTACAACAATTAAACAGAAGTAAATATATCTAAATAAAACATTTTACAGCTTTTTACTGTAATATCTGAACAGATTTATCAGAGGAACAGATACAGCAGTGTGGAGGTGAAGGTTCAGACGTTTAGAGCCGACATTCCTTATTTCATCTGGAATGCTACAAGAGTTTAGAGTCTGAGCTGAGATTAATCCTGTTGTCGTTACAGTATGCAAAAGTTTTGGCACTCCTCACCTAATTACAGGTTAAACGCTGTGTGAAAGTACGCAAGACTCACCTGAAATGAATGATTTAAAGTTAAAAAATAATTGTTAGCAATTCCTGCAGTATGAGAGGAATAAAACACCTGGGGATGTGCTGTTACAGTGAAATGAGACTGATTTACACAAAACATGCTGTCTGTCACTGTATCATGATGGAGTCATTACTCAGAGAAATAGATAAATGTATGTAATTAATGCTCTCTGTCACTAGTTATAAATTCTGTCATTTAATGTTTTGGATTATTTACAGATCGCGTCTGTGGAAAGATGTGAGTAAGAAGGATCGTGAGTCATGGCTGGAGGTTAAGAACAACGGAGAGTTCTGGTAGGTCAAATACTACTCCTTCTTCTTCTTCTTCTTCTTCTTTCGGCTTTTCCCTTCAGGGGTCGCCACAGCGAATCATCTCTCTCCACCTATCCCTATCTTCTGCATCCTCAACCCTTGCACCCACTAGCTTCATATCCTCATTTATTACATCCATATACCTCCTCTTTGGCCTTCCTCTTTGCCTCCTGCCTGGCAGCCCCATGTCCAACATTCTCCTACCAATATACTCACTGTCCCTCCTCTGAACATGTCCAAACCATCTTAATCTGGCCTCCCTAACTTTGTCCCCCAAACGTCCAACATGAGCTGTCCCTCTGATGTACTCATTCCTAATCCTGTCCAATCTTGTCACTCCCAAAGAGAACCTCAACATCTTCAGCTCTGCTACCTCTAGCTCTGACTCCTGTCTCTTCCTCAGTGACACTGTCTCTAAACCATACAGCATGGCCGCTCTCACCACTGTCCTGTACACCTTCCCCTTGATTCTCGCTGATATTTTCTGATCACACAGAACTCCCGACACCTTTCTCCACCCATTCCAACCTGCCTGCACTCGCTTCTTTACCTCTTTCCCACACTCTCCATTACTCTGGACTGTTGACCCCAAGTACTTAAACTCCTGTACCTTCTTCACCTCTTCACCCTGTAACCTTACTGTTCCACTTCCCTCCCTTCCATTCACACACATGTACTCAGTCTTACTACGACTGACCTTCATTCCTCTTCTCTCCAGTGCAAACCTCCACCTCTCCAGGTTTTCCTCCACCTGCTCCCTGCTCTCACTACAGATCACAATGTCATCTGCAAACATCAT
The DNA here is from genome assembly GCA_033459395.1 of Hemibagrus guttatus. Taxonomy (NCBI): domain Eukaryota; kingdom Metazoa; phylum Chordata; class Actinopteri; order Siluriformes; family Bagridae; genus Hemibagrus; species Hemibagrus guttatus. Next base: position 630,586 of record JAUCMX010000003.1, read on the forward strand.
TGTCCAAGGAGACTCCTGTCTGACCTCCTCTGACAACTGGTCCATCACCATAGCAAACAGGAAGGGGCTCAGAGCCGATCCCTGATGCAGTCCCACCTCCACATTGAACTCCTCTGTCTGACCTACAGCACACCTCACCACTGTTCTGCTCCTCTCATACATGTCCTGCACCACTCTGACATACTTCTCCGCTACTCCTGACTTCCTCATACAGTACCACAGCTCTTCTCTTGGCACCCTGTCATACGCTTTCTCCAAGTCTACAAACACACAGTGCAACTCCTTCTGACCATCCCTATACTTCTCCATCAAAATCCTCAGAGCAAAAATTGCATCCGTTGTGCTCTTTCTGGGCATGAAGCCATACTGCTGCTCACAAATTTCCACTACCTTCCTTAACCTAGCTTCCACTACTCTTTCCCATACCTTCATTGTATGGCTCATCAACTTTATCCCCCTATAGTTACTGCAACTCTGCACGTCACCCTTATTCTTAAAGATCGGCACTAACACACTTCTTCTCCATTCCTCAGGCATCCTCTCACTCTCTAAAACCCTGTTGAACAAATTAGCTAAAAATTCCACTGCTGCCTCTCCCAGACACTTCCAGACCTCCACCGGAATGTCATCAGGACCAACTGCCTTCCCACTTTTCATCCTCTTCAAAGCCTTCCTGACTTCATCCTTTCTAATCTTATCTACTTTCTGTTCCACAGAGTTCACCCCTTCTACTCTTTTTTCCCTCTCATTTTCCTCATTCATCAGCTCCTCAAAGTATTCCTTCCATCTCCTCTGTACACTCTCCTCACTTGTGAGCACCCTTCCATCTCTATCCTTAATAACTCTAACTTGCTGCACATCCTTCCCATCTCGATCCCTCTGCCTAGCTAACCTGTACAAGTCCTTCTCTCCTTCTCTAGTGTCTAACCTAGTGTACAACTCGTCATATGCCTTCTGCTTGGCCTTAGACACCTCCCTCTTCACTCTGCGCTGTAACTCCTTGTATTCCTGTCTATTCTCTTCAGTCCTGTCCATGTCCCACTTCTTCTTGGCTAACCTCTTCCTCTGGATACTATCCTGAACTTCCTCATTCCACCACCAAGTCTCCTTATCTTCTTTCCTCCTTCCAGATGACACACCCAGCACCTTTCTCCCTGTCTCCCTGATCACTTCTGCTGTAGTTTCCCAGTCATCTGGCAGCACTACCTGACCACCCAGAGCCTGCCTCAATTTCTGTCTAAACTCCTCACAACATTCCTCCTTTTTCAGCTTCCACCACTTGGTTTTCTTCTCTATCTTTGACCTCTTCGTCTTACAGACCATCAAAGTCATCCTACACACCACCATCCTATGCTGTCTGGCTACACTCTCTCCCACTACCACTTTACAGTCACTAATCTCTTTCAGATTGCCTCTTCTACATAGAATGTAGTCTACCTGTGTTCTCCTACCTCCACTCTTGTAAGTCACTCTATGCTCCTCCCTCTTCTGAAAATAAGTGTTAACCACAGCCATGTCCATCCTCTTAGCAAAGTCCACTACCATCTGTCCTTCAAGGTTCCTTTCCTTAACTCCAAACTTGCCCATCACCTCCTCATCACCTGTGTTCCCCTCGCCAACATGTCCATTAAAATCCGCTCCTATCACCACTCTCTCACCCGTGGGAATACTCTCCATCACCTCATCTAATTCACTCCAGAATCTCTCTTTCTCCTCTAACTCACAACCTACCTGTGGGGCATAACCACTAACAACATTCAACATCACCCCTTCAAACTCTAACTTCAGACTCATCACCCTGTCTGACACTCTCTTCACCTCCAGGACATTCCTCACAAACTCCTCCTTCAGGACCACACCTACCCCATTTCTCTTACTATCCACACCATAATAAAACAGCTTGAATCCTGCTCCTATACTACGAGCCTTGCTACCCTTCCACCTGGTCTCCTGTACACACAGTATATCCACCTTCCTTCTCTCCATCATATCAGCCAGCTCTCTACCTTTCCCTGTCATAGTACCAACATTCAGAGTTCCTATTCTCAGTCCTACACTCTTACCTTTCCTCTTCTCTCTCTGTCTGTGCACTCTCCTCCCTCCTCTACTTCTTCGACCAACAGTAGCCCAATTTCCACCGGCGCCCTGTAGGTCAACGGCGCCGATGGCGGTCGTTGTTAACCCGGGCCTCGACCGATCCGGTATGAAATTCGTACTGACGATTCGCATGGTTAAATTTGGCAATGTTTTACGCCGGATGCCCTTCCTGACGCAACCCTCTCTATTTATCCGGGCTTGGGACCGGCACAGAAGTCACTGGACTGTGACCCCCATGGCTAGATTAGGTCAAATACTACTCCTAATAATAATAATTTATATCACCTTTAATATACTTACAAAATAAATCTGTTAATAAACTTGTACATATATAAAAGAATAGAATATTGCTGGCTTTTTGTAATAACAAATATATACATGATTATGATTCCAAAGTTCATTCGAATCTGTTCAGTTCTCATTATAACGTAATATAATTGTCATGATTCGGAGGTGAAGGCGGCTGCAGGTGCAGAATTCATTTCGAACCAACTAATCCATGATACAAAAACTGAGGGACAAAACACAAACACACAAACACATGGCACAATACTGCGGTTAGAAAAACACAAAGTCTAGGATCAAGACTAACTTAGACACGACACGTACACACAGTGAGGACAGGTACAAGACAGACACGGAGAAACAAAGCAACTTAAAGAAGGTGACTAATGACACAACACACAACAGGTGTGCATGATGACTACACAACATGAAGTTCCACAATATGTGCAGCGTTGCCCTCTGCTGGTCTGGTGGGGAAATGTCCGAGACAGCAGGGACATGTAATGTAATGTAATAATATATAATATAATATAATATAATGTAACATAATATAATATAATATAATATAATAATATAATATTCATTCATTGTGTACCGCTTATCCGATCTACACTCGGGTCACGGGGAGCCTGTGCCTATCTCAGGCGTCATTGGGCATCAAGGCAGGATACACCCTGGACAGAGTGCCAACCCATCGCAGGGCACACACACACTCTCATTCACTCACGTAATCACACACTACGGACAATTTAGAGATGCCAATCAACCTACAATGCATGTCTTTGGACTGGGGGAGGAAACCGGAGTACCCGGAGGAAACCCCCGAGGCACGGGGAGAACATGCAAACTCCACACACATGGCGGAGGCAGGAATCAAACCCCCAACCCTGGAGGTGTGAGGCAAACGTGCTAACCACTAAGCCACCGTGCCCCTAATAATATAATATAATATAATGTAATGTAATGTAATGTAATGTAATGTAATGTAATGTAATGTAATATAATATAATATAATATAATATAATATAATATAATAATAAAATAATATAATATAATATAATAATCACCTACACTGAATATTGATCAGAAAGGAAATAAAATTCAGCATGTGATTAAATCTATCTATCTATCTATCTATCTATCTATCTATCTATCTATCTATCTATCTATCTATCTATCTATCTATTTCCTGTTGCAGGATGTCGATGAAGGATTTCTGCAAGTGTTATGATGAGCTGGATATCTGCTCTACTGGTCTTGACTTCCTGGATTAATCCTCTGCATTCTGTCTGTATTTCAGTAAACTATAACTCTTTATATATTGATGTTTTTTTATATTCCTAGCACTGTTACTGTGGTGTGTTTTAATGCTGTATTAAGTTTAGTTTTGATCATGAAAATGTCCTGGATTTTTAAAGAGATCATTTCCTTTATGATCTGCAGAATTATTTTAGTCACACTGGTGCTGGTGATTTTGCTTTAGACCTTTAAACAGTTCTGTAATAAATCTGAACTTTAACACATTAAATAGAGGCTTGTGATCATCACTTCATGTCTTCATTATTTTCTGCATTTCATGTGTGTGAAAGATTAGAAAGTGCAGGACGGGTCAGGACTGTTTTGGTAGCAAAAGGTGGACCGGCACAATATTAGACAGGTGGTCATAATGTTATGGCTGGTCAGTGTATATAAAAACTGTGTGACAAAATCCTGAATCTTGAACATTAAAGCTGTAAGTATGTTGAATGTCCAGCAGGTGGCGCGTAAAAGTACAATATTGTGAAGATTATTATTATTATTATTATTATTATTATTATTATTATTATATTATTATATTATTATATTATTATTATTATTATTATTATTATTATTATTATTATTATTATTAGCACATTAAGAACACAAACAGATGCGTCCATTGTGAAATGACAATTTATTAATAAAAGTTTCATTGTGGATTCTGACAGTTGATCCACATAAAGAGAATTAAAAGGTGTGTAAGTGCTGCTATAGTGAGGTTTTCTCTGGCATGATGTAACGTATGAAAGGAGTCTCCAGTGTCAGTGCTTAAGGACAGTTAAATTCTTTGTGGTTTCTATGGTAACAGGTCAAGAGGCAGGATCTGTAAGTGAACGACTGGGAAATAAACCTCAAAGAGATTCATGATATAAAAATAATAATTATTTCAGTGTTTTAGCCGTTAGTCAGGCCTGTATCTTCAGGTGAATGGCCTGTTACTGGCCATGCTGAGGGACGCAAACACAACAACACTGTTTCTATAAATAATACACATCTTTTTAATCCTTCATTTCTGAATCAGGGGTTTAACCTGTGAATGCGTAAATGCAAGTAAATTATCAACAAATGAAACAGAAATACAGCCAGAGAGTCCGGTTCTGTCCCGCGGTGTCGCTTTGGCATCATCACGTCATCAGCTGGGTTTAATCCTGTGGACAAGACAAACACAGATCATTAGAATAAACTCTGAACTCTGGACACTTACAGCAGGTGTTTAACTCTCAGCTCTATAAACTCCACTCTGAATGCAGGAGCCGTAATTACGGGGACATCATCTTACACAAGCAGGAACATCTGTAACATCTGCACCATGAAAATGAACAAATCTAAATTCTCTAAATTCTACCATGGTAAAGATTGGTGTGACTCCACCCCTAGGCTCCGCCCACCACAGCAAAAAGCTACAACTACAGCAAGGTTCATGAATAATCATAATAATAATAATAAATAAATAAATAAATAAATAAATAAACAGACAAATACAGATTGTTTTTACAATATAATCTTACTTCACCATCAATGACAACAATGAACAAGTAATTAATAATTAATTATCATTTCATTTTATTAGTTATCAAAGTTATGATATGTATGGATCTACATATTAAAAAATATTCTTTATTTACAATTACATACTAAATCTACTCCAGCCATCAACACCTTTCGTCCAATCAGAAGAGCTCTGAGGTTTATTTTAAAGATATAATAAAGCATATGATTATCATGATCACATTACAATGCCACGCCCCTCCATACTTAAAGTCTCTTAAAAGTGTGTAATAATGATCCTGATGATCCTCAGATACTTTGTTGTTGTTGTTGGTGCAAAATAAAATAAAGTAACTTTAAAGAGACATCATGTGGCTGATGGAGCAGATTTTCTGGACAGATTCTACAGGAAAATGACCATCAGGTCTTCATGCTCACGGTCGAGGGCTTCACAGCGTCCAGGGTTTCAGAGACGCTCTTACTTTGAGTGCAGCATGAGGACGAAGGAGCCGGTCTCTCTGGGTTTGTAGGTGAAAGGTACGATGAGGTAGAGTCCGGGTTTCAGTCTCAGGTACTCAGTGACCTCCCTGCTGTTAGAGAGAGCCTTGGACCTGGCCACTGGAGCGCTGGAGGAGAAAAAGGCAGCAGGAAAGGCTTTCTGATCCTTCAGCTGATGGAGAAAGAACAGAAGGTGAAGGTTAACATTAGATCTGACGCATCGGACCGAGTCTGATCTCTGAACTGAGTGTAGCGGGAACACTGAGCTGTGGAATACAGAGCTGTACTCACATCTGGAGGAACCTGTAAAGAACAAGAAGATAAACAAATCAGACACTTCATAAATCACACCAACTATATACACACACACATACACACACACACATACAAACACACACATACAAACACACACATACACACACACTCATACAAACACACACATACAAACACACACATACACAAACACACATACCACACAAGAAAAAAACACACACAAGACACACCACACTCACACATAACACAACACACACATAGGCACACACACATCTACACACAACACATAACACACACACACACACACACACACACACACACACACAGGCCCACACACACCTACACATAACACACACACACACATACAGGCATACAAACACACCTACACATAACACACACACACAACACATACACCTACACATAACACACACACACAACACATACATACACACAAAACACACGCACCTACACAACACACAGACACACAACACACACACACCTACACATAACACATACACACACAACACACACACACACACACACACACACAAAACACACGCACAAACATATACACACACAACACACACACACAAGGAGACACTGACCGCAAACACACTGAACCCGATGTGATGGTTCTGGACATGGCGTCTGTGTCTGCTGTTGGGTTTCTGAATCAGAGACACCAGCAGGTTTAACCCCTGACCTTCAGGACTGTCCGTCTCTCCAGCAGAGATCTTCACTAAGAACTGAGGATTCTTCCAGAAACTCTCTGAATATAGAAATGATTCAAATAATTATAATAATCATGTAGAACTCAATTACCCACAATTCCCTCTGACCCAGAGATACACTTCATTCATTAACTCATTAATTGATTGATAATTAAACAGTAATTAATACATGGTGTTGGACTCTGGGAAAAGCTTCATGTCTAATCTTCTACAATGAACCTGGTCATCAGTACAGCAGATAAACACCTACGCATGTTCTCCATGGATCCACCGGCCGTCTTCTCGTCCCACTGGCCTTCATAACTTCTTGTGGTCCAGCTGTGTTCTGATGATCCATCCAGGAACGCTGGACTCTGACAGCAGATATCCACATTAGCAAAGCTTCTGCAGAAATCCTTCACTGACATCCTGAGGACAGAAGAGAACCAGATACACAGCAATGTAGTGCAAGAGCTTCCAGATGTTTCCGAGACAAATGAAGATCTTTATTTCCTTATGACAATATAATATACTTTATTCAGAATATTTTAATTGACTTCTAATTTAAACTTAAAATCAGGAGAAGGAGTGAGGAGATAAATAATTCCATAAATTTATCTTAGTTATGTTTAGAAATAAATCAACAGTAATTGTTATTTTTTAACCAGCAGTTAGACGTCTCCTTCATTCCATGGAGCTGTGTGGAATCTCATCCTGAAAACATCTGAAAGACTTCACCACCCGTCACTACATCTCCAATCAGCATCATGTTTTTGTCTTCTGATGAAAACCAGTTTTTTGGACACGAAAACCATCAGCAGGTTTGGTGAGAAAAATAGAGTGCACATCTGGAGTAAAAACACCTGAAGATGGATCACTGAGGTTTTGGGGCTCCTGTGGAGATTGATTTCTGACAGGTGATCTCACTGCCTACTGTCCAAACTGAGAACAAGACCAGCTGATTTTTTTTTCTAATCTTCATCTGGGTGAGTCTGTGCTGATGATTCCTCAGATTCCAGTTCCTGACAGGAGAGGAACCAAATGTAGAAGTTTGACAGGTTTTGCTGCGAGATGCTTTCCTGCTCTCCACGGCTGAAAAGACGGATCATCTGAGTTACTAGTGATATCTGATAGCGCCGTCTGTCACTCAGTGTTTGTTTTTCTCACCAAACTCTAGATACTGGTGTGTGAAAATCCCAGCAGGAGATCTGAAAGACTCAAATCAGTCCATCTAACATCAACAGTCATGCCACGGTTAAAGTCACAGAGATCAGACTTTTGCTTCAGTCTGATGTGAACATTAGCTGAAGCTCTTGACTTGTAGCTGAGTGACTTTATACATTGTTCTGCTGCTGCGTGATTGGCTGATTAAAGAGTGTGCAGGTGTTCCTTTAAAAAATTGGACAGTGAGTGTATTTGAGCCTAGAACTTGTTTGTCTCTGCTATACATGGAGAGAAATAGTTAAGGAAACACTAAATGAATGTTTATCAGTGAGCATCTCATCTCTGAAGCCCAGTGAAAGCCTGGAGGACTGAAGAGTGACATCACACCACCTCAGAGAGATCAAGATGTTGTACATGGAGGAGAGTCTGAGATCCTCTTCATCTGTCTTTACAGAAAGAGACTCGGGGCGGATCTTCTCTCCAGGACAGAGAGTGATTTGTATAATAATATTTTTTTGTTTTCAGTGAAACAAAAATAACACTCACCAGAACTCTCCATCCTCTTTACTTTGTAAGAGCTTTGAGCGTTCCTCGGGTTCTACAGACTCCCACAGCGGTGACCTGAAGGACAGAGAAGGACGTCAGTGTGAGACAGAGATATGAATAAAACAGGAAGTGAACGGAAATGAAGTGAATAACGAGGTGTGATGAGGAAGTGACCGGGTCACTCCACACCTGCCTGGGGTTTCTACAGCTTTACAGTGTTTGTGTTAATGTTCAGGATATTACGGTTTAGTAAAGATTATATTAAAACAATATTTAAGATATGGATCTGGAACAAGTGAGCGTTCTCCAAGAGCGAGTTTGAGATGAAGAGAAACACGTCATGAACCCAGTGGAACATTATGAACTTCAAACAGAAACCAGCTGTGGATCTGCGTGTCGGTCTCCGCATACCTCATTACAGTGGAACCTCGGCACAGGGATTTCATCGGTTCTGGAGGCGAGTTCTTAAGGTGAAGATCTGTACTGCGATATGAGTTTTCTCATCAGAAATAATGTAAATGTAGATAATCCGTTCCAGCCGCCCAGAAATATGACCGATATGACCGATACGAAGCGTATGGAAACTGCTTACAAAGAACTGACCCAAGCCAAGCACTCCATGTCAACCTTTCCTCACAGGAAGTCGTGCCACCAAGCTTGGGCTAAAAATACAACAGACCGCCCACACCACCGATCTGTCCACAGAAACACGGCTCTGCTTTCCACAGACGCTAACGAGTTGTGAACGTCTCCCGGATGTACGCGCTACTTAGCCACTGTTCAGTTCGGTTTGTTGGTATACTGAAACGCTTCGTATGCCGAGGAAAATTTCTTTGCAAAATTTCAATTCTTAAGGTGAACATTTGTAAGAGAGGGCATTCACATCCCCGGGTTCCACTGCACTTTCACGGTCAGTTCACGCTGATGTACTATAGTAGTGATGTACACTAGTTATGTGTGTGCTATGAGGAGTTATGTTAGCGTTGTTGTTCGCTGACTCACACTTGTACAGTGTACCAGGAAGTTGTGGAGGTGTTTTCTCTGATATTACACAATACACATGAAACACGTTAACACATTTATGATTATTGTGAAACGTCCGGTTTCAGTCATCAGTGAATCTGTGTGATCTCCTCTACCTGTCGCTCCAGTCACCGTTCCACTCTTTACGTCCCCAGGGGTTCAGGAGACGCACCAGTTTAACCGACTCCCCGTCACTCATCACCTGTTCACACACACACACACACACACACACACACACACACCCCTATGAATCTAAATATCCTCTTTCAGGGACAGGAGAATTAATCTGTTAA
>JAUCMX010000003.1:642761-672761 GCA_033459395.1 Hemibagrus guttatus
TACACAGGGTCGAGTCCTGAATCAGTGAATAAGCAGGCTCTATTAAAGATAATCAGTAATGTTTAGTGGGGCTGTGTGTTAGGACTGATTGATGTACACACCCTAAAATGAAATATTCCAGCATAATCCTTTCTGAAGGACTGGCCTACAGGGATGATCTGATCCATGATCTTTGGTTGAAATGTAATCGCGCCGATTGCAGCCAGAAACCAGCAGTTTCCTAAAAAACATTAAATAAAAATAGTGGAGAAATTCAGAAAGGATGTACTGAGGCTGTACAATACTGATTCTAACAGATTATTATACAGACTCCGGAGAGTCCATGCCACATGCAGTCAGAGTGATCATCAGAAGGCCTCACTGTGGAATATAACATGCACAAAAACTTCAACAATCAACCGTATAACAGATAAAACTGTTACTGAGAGGAACATCTGAGAGGAACACGGAGAAAAGAAGATGCTTCCTGATATCCATGAAAAAATGTGAAGATTCATTCATCTTCTTTACACAGCTGTGTTTACTGAGTTCTGGATTCTGATTGGTCAGAAGCTGTTGATTAATTTTCCATCGTCTATAACAGCAGAAGTGTTCGCAGGGACGTGTACAGCAGATGCTCGATAGATAGATAGAGAGAGAGAGAGAGAGAGAGAGAGAGAGAGAGAGATAGAGAGAGAGAGAGATACTTTATCCATCCTAATGGGAAATTTACAACTTCCAGCGGTATCCACAAAAATAAATACAAAAAAAACCCCCAGAAATTTAAAGGTACTAAAGATAATAAGGTAGTGTGCAAAATGTGTTTTCAACGAGTCTTGTGCAAATCTGAGTGTATTAAAGAGTCCTGTGCAAACCGAAATGTGTACGGTGCATAGTGTACAGATTGTAGTACAGATCAGGACAGAGGGTAATGATTAAAAATCTAATGCACACAGCAACACTACATACTGACGCCTATGCATGCCTGTGTCTGAGCCTTTTAAACTCACCGAGCTCTCCCTGAGCGAAGTCAAACCTCGACTCGCTGCCTACAACGAGATGGGGATCAGACATCATTTTCTGTAAAGTGGAAAACTGGAAATTAATCACATGAACATTTCAGAAATATCTGACAACAGTGTTTAAGAAGGAAACAGTAAAGCTGGAAGAATACAAGAAATACAAAAACACAGGTGAGCTCAGACTCCTGACAGAATCTTGGGATATGGTAATAGAATAGAATAGAATAGAATAGAATAGAATAGAATAGAATAGAATGTTTATTGTCATTGTACCATGTTACATGTACAACAAAAATTGAAACGTGTCGATCAGTCAGGTGCAGCCGTCATACATACATTCAACCTTCAACAATATAAAAATGAATAAGATATAATAAGAAAAAATAAAAAATAAATAAACAGCCTGTCCCCCACACAATCATACATACAACATCTATTTCACATTCCCATGTAAACAGTGTTTTAGGTTGTTGACAGCAGTTATGGCTGTTGGATAAAAACTGTGTTTAGTCTGTTTGTCCTGGCTCTGATTGTTCTGTATCGCCGTCCTGACGGTAACAGTTCAAACAGATCATGTCTGGGGTGTGATGTGTCCTTAAAGATGCTTTGGGCTTTCTTTATACAGTGTGAACTGTGTAGTTCTTCCAGTGTTGGGAGCGGGCAGCCGACAGTCTTCTGGACCATGTTTATGACCCTCTGGAGCATTTTCCTCTGAGCCACTGAGCAGCTGGTGAACCATAGGCCGATGCAGTAGGTTAGGATGCTCTCTATGGAGCACCGGTAGAAAGACACCAGTAGTCTCTGAGTGATGTCATTCTTCCTCAGAGCTCTCAGGAAGTAGAGTCTCTGCTGGGCCTTTTTCAGCAGCTCAGAGGTGTTTGTGCTCCAAGTCAGGCCCTCCTCTATTTGGACTCCCAGGAACCGGAAGTCAGCCACCCTCTATACACAGTCCCCACTGATGTAAAGTGGAGTAATGTCCGTTTCCTTCCTCCTGTAATCAATGATCAGCTCTTTGGTCTTTGTCGTGTTGTTGAGCAGGTTGTTCTCCCTACACCGCTCCACCTCATCCCTATAAGCCAACTCATCACCCTCTGATATAAGTCCCACCACTGTAGTCTCGTCCACAAACTTCACAATCGTGTTACTATGGTGGGCGGGGGTGCAGTCGTGGGTGTAGAGAGTGTAGAGCAGGGGGCTCAGCACACAGCCCTGTGGGGAGCCAGTGCTGAGGCTGAGGGCCGTAGATGTGTGTCGGCCCACTCTGACCCTCTGACTGTGGTTTGAAACAAAACTGTTAATCCACATGCAGGTGGAGTGTGGAAGCCCCAAGTCCTCAAGTTTTCCCACCAGTATGTGGGGAAGAATGGTGTTAAACGCCGAGCTATAATCCACAAAGAGTATCCAGACGTAGCTCCCCTGCTTCTCCAGGTGGGAGAGCACAGCACGAAGGGCTGTGGCCACAGCATCCTCTGTGGATCTGTCTTCCTTGTAGGCAAACTGATGAGAGTCGAAACTTGCGGGTAGGAGTGATGTAATGTGACTCTGGACCAGTTTTTCATCACCACTGGTGTGAGTGCAACTGGCCGGTAGTCACTCAGGCTGGAGATATGAGATTTCTTTGGCAGGGGGACTATGATGGAGGATTTCAGACATGATGGGACAGTGGACAGGGCCAAGGACTGGTTGAAGATCTTGGTAAAGATTCAAATCCCCTGCTATGATGAGCACAGCGCCAGGATACATGCTCTGCTGTTTACTAATACTACCATGTAAAAGTCCAATAGCTGAGCAGGCATTTGCATCCGGTGGAATGTAAACAGTGGTTATTATGATTACGGTAAACTCCCTCGGAAGATAAATTGGCCTGCATTTAACAGTTACATACTCCAAATCCGTGGAGCAGTGTCTGTCTACAGTCACTGTGTTTGTACACCAGCTGTTATTTATGTACACACAGAGCCCCCCACCTCTGCTCTTACCGGAGTCTGCTGTCCTGTCGCCGTGCCGTGTAGCCTGCTAACTTGATAGCCGAGTCCAGAATATATGGATGAAGCCAAGACTCTGTGATTAACAGTACGCAACTGTCTCTCACCATGTTGTTGGTAGCAATCTGTAGTCTCAGTTCGTCCATCTTAATAGCAAGGGATCTGGCATTTGTGAGAAATAGACTAGGAAGCGGTGGTTTGAATGGCTGCCTCCTTGGCCTAGCTAGCGCGTCGGCCCTGCCACCCTGCTTCTGCTTCCTATCTCTGTGCCGCCTGCGCCGCCTCATCGCTGGGATGGTAACCCATGGTGAGCTGCCATCTTGCCCCTAAGATAGTTACTACCCTAAGGTAGTAATAGTATCATATAGTAGGTAGGTCAGTAGGTTGGTCAGTAGGTAGGTCGGTAGTTAAGTAGGTAAGTAGGTTGTTCGGTAGGTTGTTCGGTAGGTCAGAAGGTAGGTCGGTAGGTAGGTAGGTAGGTAGGTAGGTTGTTCGGTAGGTCAGAAGGTAGGTCGGTAGGTTGTTCGGTAGGTCAGAAGGTAGGTCGGTAGGTAGGTAGGTAGGTAGGTAGGTAGGTAGGTTGTTCGGTAGGTCAGAAGGTAGGTCGGTCGGTAGATAGATAGGTTGGTAGGTAAAGACAATTAGAGAGAGCCTTTAACTCTGTCTTTTAGTTTTCATTGATGCTGTGAACTTTTCAGCACTTCATAGAAAATGGTGAAGAGAAACGTCTGAATTTTTTAGCCACTTGTTTAAATATTTATATACTAATTATCCCTGGGAGAAGAAATCTTCAGAGCAATGTAATGTAATGTAGAGTAATGTTGGTAAATATTGATTAATAAACATTACTCTAAGTTTTCAGTCCTATAAATTACAAGTGACTTTTTGTGGAATAACACATTTCATTGAATTATATCACATTATTATTATTATTATTATTATTATTATTATTATTATTATTATTATTATTATAACAGCTGACCCACCGTAGGTCTGACCCACTCCACTCTTGCCAGCTCGGAGTCAGACAGCAGCCCTTCACCGATGGAGCTCTCGTTTGGGAAAAATTTATCATCCAGGAATCTCGCTTTGTGTTTTACAAAATCTTCCCTCAGCTTTTTGTAATTCTGCCCCAGAAATCTCTCAGGGTTGGAGTAAGATCCCACGCCATCCGTCACGTCCTGATCCCTGACTAAAAGGTCCGGCATTATGGGAGTCCTGATATTTAGGGAAAATAAGACAAACTATTTTTTTTATTGTAGGTTTGGCTGGGATAGAAAAATGTATATTTGTAATAAAAAAAAAATAAAAAAATAAATAAATAAATAAATAAATAAATAAATAAAAGAATGGTTCAAAATGAACAATGCATATTAAAGAGAGGAAAGAATGAAAAAATATTGGTGTGTGAAAAGTTTTTAAAAAGTTAATTCTAAAAAAATAGGATTAAATTGTATGATAAATTGTGTTCCATATAATTCCATATAATATTGTTAACCATCTACACAAGAACTGAAGACAACATCGTACTAAATGTGTTTCTGAAGCATTTTCTGACTGAGTTGCTGTTCTGCTTTAAGTTGAAAATAATTTGAATAAATTTTATCTGCTGTAACATTATGCAAATGATGATGTAAATTTCGCTGTAAAGAAAAGAGGTTATGTTTTAAGGACATACCCTGACGTTTAACTCTTTAGGTGATATGAAATGTATAAATCCAGTTCACAAAAACTCAAAGCTAGAGAACATTTAAATATAAACACACTTTTTTAGAATGATGTGGAATTATGCCACAGGTGAGGTGGACATGGTCTGAGGCACGTCAGAAGGCAGCGCCGTGTGGACACTTTCATTCTTTCCTGCCCTAAATACAATAAAGTATAAACCTCATGATTCCATATGATGCTATTTAAATTCTTAAGGCACTGAAGCTAGAAATGATGAATGGTGATGGAGTGAAGGACCATCAGGTCACACCTCAGTCTAAAAACACCTTTTCCTTTGTTTGCTTTTGTTCTGTCTGTGTAATGGCTCCTGTTCAGGCTGTCAGTAACACCTACCTGTTATTGTCTAGTGTGTTTGCACGTGTGTGTGTGTGTGTGTGTGTGTGTGTGTGTGTGTGTGTGTGTGTGTGTTGGGGGGGTGGGGTTGGGGGGTTGGGTTGATAGTTAGTGATAATGAGAATGTGAGAATGTGGAGCTGTTAAAGTCCAGGTATAAACATTATTGTGAACAGGACAATTAAAAATTGAGGAAGTTATTACTGATCAGTGGTGACCCTAATGGTTGACTTTAGTAGAGATCTGACCCTTTACATCAGTGTGTTTGAACAACTCTTTCAACAACAGTTTCTGCATAAAGCCAGCATTTACCTTGTATACTTCCCTTCCTAAAATCCACACAGCAGCAGAACCTTACTCTAATCAGAGAGAATGAAATGAAGATCTCTTACCTGAGCAGCAAGGTTAAGTCTGATGAGTGTAACGTGTTTTGATCAGTTAGAGAGGACTGACCCAGACTCTTATAGTGTCAATGATGAAACGCTGGAATTCCCCGAGTCCTGACCCTGAGGGACGTCTCTCTCACTGACACAACAGGTATAACGAGTCCTGACGAGACCTGCGGAGCCAAGACGATGCGATCCTAAATGCCATGAGGTTTACCTACTGAACACGCAACCAAGTGGTTTCTGGAGCACAACAAAAACAGGAAGTGATGCGTCACATGTTAAGATGGGGAAAAAAACACTGCTACTTCCTGCATTTTCATACGCAGACACAGACATGATTAATATCCACATAATAGACACACAGGAAACGAAAATTCCAACATTAGCCAAATCAAACATAACTACTTTTAGAGAAAATAAGTTTTGAAGAAGAAATTTACTTAATGTTTATGAATATGTTATGATGTATAAATGATAAATAAGCTAAATAGCCTAAAGTAGCAGTTTTAATATAAGGGTACAGCTAATTGCTCAGAAATAAGATCACATCATTAGAGACAGAAAGAGTTATAAAGGGGTCTTATAAAGGTGAGGGGTGTGTTATTAAGGTTAGGGTGTGTTATAAAGGTGTTATAAAGATGAGGGGTGTGTTATAAAGGTGAGTGGTGTGTATTAAAAGTGGGGTGTGTTATAAAGGTGAGGGGTGTATTAAAGGTGAGGGCTGCGTTATAAGGGTGAGGGGTGTGTTATAAAGGTGAGTGGTGTGTATTAAAAGTGGGGTGTGTTATAAAGGTGAGGGGTGTGTTATAAAGGTGAGTGGTGTGTATTAAAAGTGGGGTGTGTTATAAAGGTGAGGGGTGTATTAAAGGTGAGGGCTGCGTTATAAGGGTGAGGGGTGTGTTATAAAGGTGAGTGGTGTGTATTAAAAGTGGGGTGTGTT
This sequence comes from Hemibagrus guttatus, assembly GCA_033459395.1. NCBI lineage: Eukaryota > Metazoa > Chordata > Actinopteri > Siluriformes > Bagridae > Hemibagrus > Hemibagrus guttatus. The sequence goes on from JAUCMX010000003.1 coordinate 649,137, forward strand.
ATAAAGGTGAGGGGTGTATTAAAGGTGAGGGCTGCGTTATAAGGGTGAGGGGTGTGTTATAAAGGTGAGTGGTGTGTATTAAAAGTGGGGTGTGTTATAAAGGTGAGGGGTGTATTAAAGGTGAGGGCTGCGTTATAAGGGTGAGGGGTGTGTTATAAAGGTGAGTGGTGTGTATTAAAAGTGGGGTGTGTTATAAAGGTGAGGGGTGTATTAAAGGTGAGGGCTGCGTTATAAGGGTGAGGGGTGTGTTATAAAGGTGAGTGGTGTGTATTAAAAGTGGGGTGTGTTATAAAGGTGAGGGGTGTGTTATAAAGGTGAGGAGTGTATTAAAGGTGAGGGGTGTGTTAAAGGTGAGGGGTGTGTTAAAGGTGAGGGGTGTGTTAAAGGTGAGGGGTGTATTAAAGGTGAGGGGTGTGTTAAAGGTGAGGGGTGTGTTAAAGGTGAGGGGTGTTATAAAGCTTTATAAAGTTTAAAGATATAGGAAATGCAGCAGTAAAAACTGATGATAAATTACTTTGTTGTTCAGAATTGTACAAAAATTCTCCAGGGTTCTAAAGAACCAGGGTTCTGCTTGGTTCATTGAATTAAGAGGTGAATGATTTGACCCTTTCCACACCTGTGATCTCTGTACAGAGACGCTGCAGAGTGAGTAGTGGAGGATGTTCTGTATCTCACTCAGCTCCTGTAGCTGCAGGTTTCCTCTCAGCAGATACCAACACAAACATCAGAGGGTTGGTGACTTGTTTGTCCCTCACAGTTGTGTGATTTTGCCTCACAGCATTGCAGTGTGTTAGAATCTCAGGGTGTCCATCCTGGCCGAGTGTGGTCAGTGTGAGGGACAGACTTAGCTCTTATGATTTTATTAGTTGTAATTCTTTATGAAACTGGCTCTTATCTGGAATTCCTACATGACTTTCGTGAGCTGAGTTTGAAGAAACACAAAGCAGGACTTGAGGCAGGAATGTAGCTGAACCTGTTTGTGTTACGGCTCTCACACTCCACTGGGTTTTCTCTGCACGAGAGGCAGGACATCAGTCAACAGGAGCTGAATAAACTGTTTAATGGTGATTGCGCAGGTTTATAAACTGAAGGACTTATTAAAATGGATAGAAACCTGTTACATTATTTCCTGTCCAGTGACAATGAGGATGAGGTTCTCTTCTTCTTCAGATCATCTCTGGAGTTTTTCCTCACCACCCTCACCTCAGGCTTCTCATTAGGGTTAAAATAATAACTTTAAATTTTATAATGTTTTCTCTATGCTTTGAGACAATGTCCACTGTTAAAAGTGCTGTACAGATAAACTGAATTAAAAATTGTACCAGAAATGAACAATAAAGTGCTAGATGCTGCAAATACGAGCAGGAGAAGATCATCACAACACTAAACACTGCATCATGACAGTTAACGTGACAGATTTAACACCAGATCAAAGAAAATGGGGATGAAACAGATGTGAACTGAACCTCTGGAATAAGTGTATTATAGACTGTGGTGTGATGAGGAGGAATATTTCATATTTCTTATACAAGATATTTTATATATTTTGTTGTCATAGGTCACTCTAAAATCTATAAAAAATCTCTTTGAATAGTTATTTAATTATCCCAGCTCTCACCACCAAATGGCGATCAAATCAGACGGTGATCAGGAACTGTGAACTAGCTGACAGTTCAGGCTCGACTCAGGCTTTTGTTCTGTCACACCTTCACCTGCCCACTCAAGGCCTTTAAAACTACAACGTATGTTCCTATATAATGCAGGTGTTGTATCTCTCTCTCGGTCTCTGATAGTGTGATGAGAATAAAACATTGGCCTTTTAGATGAGCCTCTGGAATTCAGCCAAGCATGATGCCATTTCCTGTGTCTTTTGTGATGAATGTGCCGTGCCACTACTGGAACAATGTTATGACCATGATCCTGCGGTGCTCTCAAGCTGAGTAAGCTGTCTTCATTACAGAATTTCCCAATTACAGCAGTGTGATGAAAGGAGCTAGAGTATTTCCCAAGTGTGTACATGTGTTTCTCAGAACACCTTCACTCCCAAAACCACACAGACCCACACAGTGTTAACATTTTATAGGGTTTTCTTTACACTTAGACACACTTAGAAGTGTGTTCTTAACTACAGACGGGTTTTAAATTGGGTTATGGATTTAATGCACTGTCTCAGTTCTGGTCATTTTAGAGAAAATGTATTTCAGTGATGAAGTTAGGGTTAGGGTTAGGGTTAGGGTTAGGGTATTAGTATTCAATTATAGGATGCTGGCTGTAACAGGGTGCTAAAGTTCTTATTTAAGCTGTGAAACTTTCACACTGGTACAGACACAAAACCACCATTCATTTCAAACCCCAGTGTGTGTATCAGAGCCTGGACACTGCACCTCACCGTGGGTTTGGAGATGTCTGGAGGAGATGAAAGTGTGGCTGGGGATCGAGACGTCTGAGCCGTCCCTCTCAGCCTGTTACACCGTGACACACAACGGGAAAAAGAACAAATGGCTGTTTGTTTAAGTAAAAAACAAAAGGCCTGTGTGATATGTGACTTCAGTGGGTAATTGTGTCATTAAAAACCTAAAAGTTCAGTGTGAAGAGACCTAGCGCAGTGTGATAAAGGAGCAAGAGCTAGGACTGAGCCTGGGACAAGAACACGACCCCGTCAGAGGAAAAGACTGAGTGTAAAGGTGTAAAATTTCACCTGTGGTCTGGACCTCTGTGCTTTGTCCACTCGAGCAGGTGTAGAAGGATGAAAAGTGCTGTCTCAGATAAACCGGGCTTCTGTAGCACCACCGCTCACACTCTCCACTCACTCCTGTTCACTAAACACACTCTTTTTAAATGATCTAGAGATTTAACACATCATAGATTATTTCAGTGTATCAGGAACACCTACAGCAGCTGTGACATATCTGTGATATCACAGATATCCTTGGGGTCAGAACAATTCCTATACAGAAGACCGAGCACAGCTCCACTCTGGTGTGTGTGTGTGTGTGTGTTGCTGGTGTTAGGTGAGATGAGGTGCTGGTTTGTGCTGAAAGCTGCTTCACTATCACACCTGGTTGGTTATTGCATTGTAGTTAACTGACCAGTGTTAGTGCAGGAAGATGAAATCATCACTCAGCATACTGACTGTGTTGAACTGTTTCTATTCAACAAACCTAAAAAAGATTTTGGTTTTCTTTTTTTTATATTTAAATTTTCATTTATGATTATTCTAAAAAACTTAAAGGAACTTGTGAATGTTGAGCTGCATGTTTATTTCCTTCACCATGGTGATGTATTGTTCATTGCTCAAAATGTGGCCAGATTTGTCAATAAGGTCATTTTTTCTATTTTTTAAAAATAATATAACTAAAGAATTGGACAAAAATGTGATGTGTAATGTAAAGTTTTGGGACACCCCTCCAAATCATTGAATTCAGGTGTTGTTTTTTGAAGTTCCTCCACACCAGACTCACTCATCCATGTCTTTATGGACCTTGCTTTGGTCACTGGTGTGCAGTCATGTTGGAACAGGAAGGGGTCATCCCCAAACTGTTCCCACAAAGAGCATGAAATCGTCCAAAATGTCTTGGTATGCTGAAGCATTAAGAGTTCCTTTCACTGGAACTAAGGGGCCGAGCCCAACCCTTGAACTCAGTGATCTGGAGGGGTGTCCCAATACTTTTGGCAATATAGTGTATTTAGTTTACAGCATCTCTATACATTTATCTCTATTTTAAATGTCATTTGTTGTTGATTTATTTTCTACATGATGTGTGTGAATGATGTGTGTGTGAGTTTTTTCTTCATCCAGTAAACGTTCTGATTTGTACACTACATGATGCCAGTGTTTTTGAGAAGATTCTGCAGAAGGACACTCCATCTGGCATTCCATCTTTAAATCTGACCTTCAGCTTTGGTCTTTCTGCATGAATTTATATTTATGGAATCTGAACTCATGACTCTCCGGCTGTTAGACCAACATTTTAACCACTGCTCCAAAATAATTATAGAATTTCGTTGAAAATGATTTGTGAGATCTCTAAAAATTTTAAGGAACCTGAAATGATAAGCTCTGCAAAATAAACCTTACTATTATTATTACTATTATTATTATTATTATTATTATTATTATTATTATATGAAAGCTTCCAGGTAGAGCATTAGATGAGCTCAGAAGTTCAGATGAGAAGGAATGAAATGCGAGTGGAGCAGTGGAGGATGTCGAGGAGAGAGCTCTAGTTAGTGATGTTCTGCTGGTGTTCCTGGTGAGAGGAACACAACCAGAACTCAGCTCCAGTCCTCCTGACTGTTCACCTTCTTCATCCACACCCACATTCAACGATATGTTTAGTATTAGTACTGAAAACTTAAACAAAACATAACTAAAATATTACACAAACACTATATTTGATATTTACTGAGTTTATTTGATGAGTTCTGGATTGTGAGTGGTCAGCAAGTCCAGCAGCTACTACACCTACTCCATTATTCACTATGCTGAGAAACATCAGGAGTGGAGTTAACACACAAAACACCTACAACAGCACTGGAGTGATGAGACGGTGTTTAGACAGGAAGCTTTAGATACGTGTTTATTAATCTCAACACTGTGTTACTGAAGAATACGGTGTGTGTGTGTGTGTGTGTGTGTGTGTGTGTGTGTGTGTGCGCTCAGTCATCCAGCTGACAGAGAGCAGCCACTCCGCGGTTGATCCAGTGTTTCTGCGGCCGGTCTGAGGGCAGCTCGATGGACAGGACGTAGTTGGTGGAGTGTCCGGTGGTGGACAGCGTGCCTCTCCTCACACTTGTTTTGTACACGGGACACACATACACACCATCGTGCAGGAACGTGCTGCTCTCACCAGGCTTCAGCCAGATGATGGGCAGCGAGTCGAAGAGGATTTTGGGCTGAGATTCCCCGATGACCATCTGCTCCCCATCCCACCGAGCTCCCTCCAGGAATAAACCACGAACATACGCACCATCCTCAGGCTTTACCTCCATCTCATCCTCCTGCTTCATCACCTGGAGGAGCAGAAAAGTTATCAGTAGCAGCAATATGTGTAGAAATGAAAGACCGTAATGACAAATTGAGTGAATATGATTACAATAATATTATAATATTAAAATAAGATTCAGAGGAACCACCAGAACCTCTGAACAATCCTGTTTCCTTATAAGTTTATTCCATTATCACACCATGCTCTTGGTGAGCGCTGGATGCCAGATACAAAACACACACACACACACACACACACACACACACACACACACACACACACACCTCAAACTCAAAGCCGATGTAGTCGATAGGGATGGTGTATTTGCGTGCAAAATTCTGAGACACTCCAGTGAGGAAGGACTGTGTGAAGTAGAACCCGGAGAGCCAGAACACAGCCGGGGGTCCGTTATCTATCCACTCCTAACACACACACACACACACACACACACACACACAAATAGCAGAGTTACTGTTACCACACCACAGTTGATTATTTTTAAGAGTAAGTGTCCCTTTATATCACAGTAATGTGCTCAGGTTAAGACAGCTAGTTAAGCTAGTTAGTTAGCTAGTTATTTGGAGGACATTTCTGACTTCGTCAACTAATCCTATGTGAAAAACACTGTTCCTTATTATTCTGATGTGTCTAATGATGATGATACTCATCCTTCTGAGAGTTGAACATTACTCCACCAGCTACTGTAGGTCCTGGGGCAGAGTTTTGTGAACCATGGGCAGGAATTAACAACACTGACCCTCTTAACTGTCAGAGATTTAATCTTTAGTGCTGCTTCAAGACAAAAATAATGCGGTTTGTCACGTTACTGAGAAAACACAAAGAAGTGTAAACTCCTCTGTCCTGAAAGTTCCAGCATCACCTCTGACTGATACACAGTGCTGACACTGGAGACACCTTCCACACATCAAACACACCCACACACACACAAACACACCTCTCCTTACAGAATACTTCGCCACAACAAATATTACACATTTTACTGTACACGTTCCTGTGAACAAGCTGTTGCTACAGAAACAATGACCTGCACTACTCTCACTATCATACACTACTGTCAGAGTGGTTGACCAGTCCAATATCCAGAAAACAGAATTCAAGACACTGACCATTAGCTACCTGTTAGGTGTGGCATGTGAGAATATCTAATTATCTTAATAAGTTATTAGAAAACAAAATACAACTGTAACTCTGAAAAAGTCTGAGAAAGAGGAGGAGATAGTAAGCTGTTCTGGTTTTAAACATTACTTATGTTCAGACCTTTACCTGCCCTGCATCTCTCACTGGTTAGATTTACACACCTGTAGGAAGTGCAGTCTGGACAGTAGGTCAGAGACGTAGCTGCCGAGAGGTTTGAGTGATGGGTAAGACTTAGCGGCCCACATGGCTGGAACTTTCCCTACCAGCATGCTGTTATATACGTCCTCCAGCTCTGCAGACATCACCACCTGCCCCTTTAGAGCCTTCCGGATATTGACCAGGCTACTGCGGACCACCTCCGTCAACCTGCCGAGCATTAAGGTGTGTGTCAGGGTGTGTGAGTGTGTATTTGAGGACCAGTATATCACACTGTTTCCTCTGTTTCTGTTGCTATTCAAGTGCTGCTTCACCATAATAATTAGATCCTCACAAAGATAAACCAAACGTGTGTGTGTGTGTGTGTGTACCTGTTAAAGCGGATGATCTCCTGTCGCAGTACCGTGTTCATGGACTCCTCGTACATTACTGGATACTTAGACATCACTTTTTCAGTGTTAAAATCTGGTGGTAACTTTGACATGATGTCTTCTGCCAACTCATCTACCACTTCCTGTTCGCACACACACACACACACACACACACACACACACACACACACACACGCATCACCAACATATACATATGAGACTAAAGATCTTAAAGACTCAAGATATACCTTACAGTCATGTGAAAAAATTAAGACAGCCCATGAAAGCCTGTGTTTTTTTTAACATACTTAAACATCTGGACATTTGATCTTCATCTTAACTATACTGAAAGACTCATGTAATATAACTAAACAAATAAAACCAAAGAAAAGTCTTTCAAATGATCTGTAAAATGTCATTTTAAAAGTTTCTTGTGAGGAAAAAGTAAGGACACGCCCACATTTATTTGTAGTTAAAATGGATAAAATGACCTCCAGGTGTATGACATCAGGTGCAATAATGAGAAGATTGTTCCAGAGCATTGTGAAGGAGGCGTGTCTTATTTAAACCTCAGACATTTAGCATGGTTTGATCTTAACTGTTGAAGTGAGAGCTATCACCATGGTCAGATCCAGAGAGCTCTCTTAGGCCTTCAGAAAGAAGATTGTTGATGCTTATGACTATGGTAAGGGATATAAAAAGATCTCAAAAGAATTTGTACTCAGCCATTCCACTGTCCAGAAAATCATTTACAAGTGGAGAACATTTAAAACAACTGACCACATGGTCAGGTCAGGCCGTCCGAGCAGATTCACCCCGAGAGCAGACCGCGAGATGTTTAAAGACGTCTCCAAAAACCCTAAAATATCATCACGGGACCTACAGCAAGCTTCTGCTCCATTCATTCATTCATTGATTATCTTCCGCTTATCCGGAGCCGGGTCGCGGGGGCAGCGGTCTAAGCAGGGATGCTCAGACTTCCCTCTCCCCAGACACTTCCTCCAGCTCTTCCGGAGGGATCCCGAGGCGTTTCCAGGTCAGCCGACAGACATAGTCTCTCCAGCGTGTCCTGGATCTTCCCCGGGGTCTCTTCCCGGTGGGGCATGCCTGGAACACCTCCCCAGGGAGACGTCCCGGAGGCATCCGAAACAGATGCTCAAGGCACCTCAAATGTCCCCTTTCGATGTGGAGGAGCAGCGGTTCTACTCCAAGCTCCTCCCGGGTGACAGAGCTCCTTACCCTATGTCTAAGGGAGCTCCCCGCCACCCTATGGAGGAAGCTCATTTCGGCCGTTTGTATCCGGGATCTTATCCTTTCGGTCATGACCCAGAGCTCATGACCATAGGTGAGAGTAGGAACGTAGGTACATAGACCGCATTACTACTGCCGCTGCACCGATCCGTCTGTCAATCTCACGATCCATCCTTCCCTCACTCGTAAACAAGACCCCGAGATACTTAAACTCCTCCACGTGAGGAAGGAACTCCCCTCCAACCAAGCCACCTTTTTCCGGTCGAGAACCATGGCCTCAGATTTGGAGGTGCTGACCCTCATCCCAGCCGCTTCACACTCAACTGCAAAACGCCCCAGTGCATGCTGTAAGTCCAGGCTTGAAGGAGCCAACAGGACAACATTATCTGCAAAAAGCAGCGATGAAATTCCGTGGTTCCCAAACCAGAGTCCCTCCAGCCCCTGGCTGCGCCTAGAAATTCAATTCAATTCAATTCAATTTTATTTGTATAGCGCTTTTAACAAAGAGCATTGTCTCAAAGCAGCTTTACAGAACATAAGAAACAATTAACATACAAACAAACAGTCCTAGATGTTAAACAGAATTTTCCCTAGTGAGCAAGCCTGAGGTGACTCAGGCGACTGTGGCAAGGAAAAACTCCCTTAGATGGTATTAGGAAGAAACCTTGAGAGGAACCAGACTCAAAAGGGAACCCATCCTCATCTGGGTGACACCGGAGAGTGTGATATGAACAATGTCCTTTCTGCATTAGTTGTGTGATGCAGATACAGCATGTGTAGAATGTTATGTGTAAAATGTCCACATAGGGTTGGCAGTGCTGCTTTGAATACCCCAGTCCTCAGAAAGCAGAACCCAGCTGGAGCTGGTCCATCTCTGGATGCCACAGGAGCTGGCACAATAAAACAGTAAAAACAATGAACAGAACCGGTGACAAAGGACAGCCCTTTCCAACATTCAACATGTCCAACATGCACTGGGAACAGATCTGACTTACAGCTGGCAATGTGAACCAAGCTCCTGCTCCGGTTATATAGAGACCGAACAGCCCTTAACAGAGGGCCACAGACTCCGTACTCCCAGAGCACCTCCCAAAGAATGCCACAAGGGACTCGGTTGAAAGCCTTCTCCAAGTCCACAAAACACATGTGGACTGGTTGGGCAAACTCCCACAAACCCTCAAGCACCCTGTGAAGGGTATAGAGCTGGTCCAGTGTTCCACGACCAGGACAAAAACCGCATTGCTTCTCCTGTATCCAAGGTTCGACTAATGGCAAGACTCTCCTCTCCAGTACTCTGGAATAGACTTTCCCTGGCAGGCTGAGGAGTGTGATCCCCCTATAGTTGGAACACACCCTCCGGCCCCCCTTCTTAAAAAGAGGGACCACCACCCCGGGCGCCCAGTCCAGATGCACTGTCCCTGACCGCCACGCTATGTTGCAGAGACGTGTCAGCCAAGATAGCCCCACAACATCCAGAGACTTAAGGTACTCAGGGCGAATCTCATCCACCCCCAGTGCCTTGCCACCAAGGAGCTGCTGGACTACCTCAGTAACCTCAGCTTGGGAGATGAATGAATCTATGAGTCCTCGGCCTCTGGTTCCTCTATGGAAGGCGTGTCAGTGGGATTGAGGATATCCTCAAAGTACTCCTTCCACCATCCGACAATAACCCAGCAACTCTCCACCTCCACTGTAAACAGTGTTGGCAGAGAGCTGTTTACCCCTTCTGAGGCACCGAACGGCCTGCCAGAATTTCCCCGAGGCCGTCCAATAGTTCTTCTCCATGGCCTCACCGAACTCCTCCCAGACCCAAGTTTTTGCTTCCGAGACCATCCGAGCTGCAGTTCGCTTGGCCTGCCGGTATGCCTCAGCTGCCTCCGGAGTCCCCCGAGCCAACCAGGCTTGATAGGACTCCTTCTTCAGCTTGACGGCATCCCTTACTTCCAGTGTCCACCACTGTGTTTGAGGATTGCCACCACGACCAGCACCAGAGACCTTATGGCCACAGCTCCGTATGGCTGCGTCAACAATGGAGGAGGAGAACATGGTCCACTCAGACTCAATGTCCCCAACCTCCCTTGGGATCTAGTTGAAACTCTCCTGGAGGTGGGAGTTGAAGACCCCCCTAACAGAGGGATCAGCAAGACGTTCCCAACAGACCCTCACAATATGCTTGGGTCTGCCCGGCATGTTCCTCCGTAAGTGGATCCAACTCACCACCAGGTGGTGATCGGTTGACCCCTCTCTTCACCCGAGTGTCCAAGACATGTGGCCGAAGGTCAGATGACACGACCACAAGGCCGATCATTGATCTCCGGCCTAGGGTGTCCTGGTATCACGTGTACTGATGGGCACCCTTATGCTTGAACATGGTGTTCGTTATGGACAAACTGTGACTAGCACAGAAGTCCAGCAACAGAACACCACTGCAGTTCAGAGTGGTGGTTCCAAGTCAAAGTCCAAATCTAAATCCTATTGAGATCCTGTGAGGTGATTAGAAACAGACTGTGTGTGAGAAACCCCTCAAACATCACACAGCTGAAAGAGTTCTGCATTGAGGACTGGGGGAGACGTTCTTCCAGTCGATTTCATAAACTGGGAGATGTTTACAAGAAACGTCTCACTCAGGTTATTCCAGCCAGTGGGGGAAACACTAGCTATTAGGGTATAGTGTCCTAACTTTTTCCTCAGCTCAAATACTCATTTTTGTTGATTTCTTTTGTTTACTAAGTGAAAACTAAGTGAGATTTTGTTGTTTACATGCAGTTACATCACTTTCATCTACAGATACAAATTAAACCAAAATCAGAAACTGACATGTTGACATTTCTTAATAAAGAACTGAATATTTAATGGAGTATCCTCATTTTTCACATGACTGTATATATATATACATATACACATATTATGCATAGCACTGACCACACCCACCTGAGGAGATTTTGCTCCACCCCCTGTTTGCCTGGGCAGGGTGAGTAACACTCCATTTAACAGCTGATTGGTCTCCTGGTTGTCCTTAGTGATGTCAGCGTTGCCGTGGAGACCGAAGACCCCAGGCTCGGCTGTGATTGGCAGGCTGCGGATGTAGTCGACGTAACTCTGACCAATGGAAAAATCTTTATTAAATTTAGCTGCTTGATTAAAGTGTAAAGTTAGACTCGAGCATTCTCCTGCACCTTCAGAGGGAATACCTCATTTTATTAGAATAATGCAGATCAACATCTATACTCCACATGCAGTATGCCATGTTGGATTAAGTAAAACATTTTAGAATTTACACTTCACTCCAAAGGTTTAGAAGATCTGTGTGTGTGTGTGTGTGTGTGTGTGTGTGTGTGCATACCTGGTATGGTCCATGTGTTGGTACATAGTACAGGTCTACCTCACACACTCTGTATCTGTCCTGCTGAATAAGCTCAGAGCTGTAGAAGGTGGAGAGCAGCGACAGCAGAAGCCTCCGATCCTTATCATCAGTTACCCTACCACCATAATTACACTCACCTACAAAGAGAAAGAGAGAGGGAGAGAGAAAGAGAGAGAGGGAGAGAGACAGAGAGAGACAGAGAGTCAGAGAGAAAGAGGGGGAGAGAGAGACAGAGAGAGAGAGAGAGAGAGAGAGAGAGAGAGAGAGAGAGAGAGAGAGAAAGAGAGGGAGAGAGAGAGAAAGAGAGGGAGAGAGAGAAAGAGAGAGAGGGAGAGAGAGAAAGAGAGAGAGAGAATCAGAGAGAGAGACAGACAGAGAGATAGAGAAAGTGAGAGAGAGACAGAAAGAAAGAGATTGTGTGTGAGAGAGAGAGAGAGATAGAGAGAGAGAGAGAGAGAGAGAGAGAGATCCTGATTTTAAAAAGACCTTTACTGACACAGACACTCCTGACTGATCACTAGATCCATTATCTTGATTCTTCACACATCCATTATTTTGGCTGACACAACAATGGATACAGGCCTCTGGTCATTAATGTTAAATAATCTGAGAGAACTCCAGTCCAGACACCAGACACCCTGACCACCATAACTCCTTAACTAATGCTGTAGTGCCTCTGTAACTGACTGTGACTCAGCTTTGCATTAAAATGCTGACCAATACTATTTGTATTTTAGACACAGAGAGAGAGAGCTATAAATAACCACACACACCAGTCAGGTAAGTCAGTGCCTCAAGAGGAATCTCCTCATACTCATCCAGGAACATGTGAATCTGACGAAGGCTGATCCTTAGGTCCGACTCATTAAACTCATATGGGATGTTCCAGCCTGCAGAACGACACAAACGTCTGTTTACAAACAAACACAAACTGCAGGAAACAGTAAACACTTCTATCCAATCAATCAACGGCTTCAAACTTACAGGTGCATCTCAATAAATTAGAATGTTGTGGAAAAGTTCATTTATTTCAGTAATTCAACTCAAATTGTGAAACTCGTGTATTAAATAAATTCAGTGCACACAGACTGAAGTAGTTTAAGTCTTTGGTTCTTTTAATTGTGATGATTTTGGTTCACATTTAACAAAAACCCACCAATTCACTCTCTCAACTAATTAAAATACTTCATAAGACCAATAAAAAACATTTTTAGTGAATTGTTGTCCTTCTGGAAAGTATGTTCATTTACCGTACATGTACTCAATACTTGGTAGGGGCTCCTTTTGCTTTAATTACTGCCTCAATTGGGCGTGGCATGGAGGTGATCAGTTTGTGGCACTGCTGAGGTGGTATGGAAGCCCAGGGTTCTTTGACAGTGGCCTTCAGCTCATCTGCATTTTTTGGTCTCTTGTTTCTCATTTTCCTCTTGACAATACCCCATAGATTCTCGATGGGCTTCAGGTCTGGTCAGTTTGTTGGCCAGTCAAGCACACCAACACCATGGCCATTTAACCCACTTCTGGTGCTTTTGGCAGTGTGGGCAGTGCCAAATCCTGCTGGACAATGAAATCAGCATCTTCAAAAAGCTGGTCAGCAGAAGGAAGCATGAAGTGCTCCAAAATTTCTTGGTAAACGGGTGCAGTGACTTTGGTTTTCAAAAAACACAATGGACCAACACCAGCAGATGACATTGCACCCCAAATCATCACAGACTGTGGAAACTTAACACTGGACTTCAAGCAACTTGGGCTATGAGCTTCTCCACCCTTCCTCCAGACTCTAGGACCTTGGTTTCCAAATGAAATACAAAACTTGCTCTCATCTGAAAAGAGGACTTTGGACCACTGGGCAACAGTCCAGTTCTTCTTCTCCTTAGCCCAGGTAAGACGCCTCTGACGCTGTCTGTGGTTCAGGAGTGGCTTAACAAGAGGAATACGACAACTGTAGACAAATTCCTTGACACGTCTGTGTGTGGTGGCTCTTGATGCCTTGACCCCAGTCTCAGTCCATTCCTTGTGAAGTTCACTCAAATTCTTGAATGAATTTTGCTTGACAATCCTCATAAGGCTCCGGTTCTCTCGGTTGGTTGTGCATCTTTTTCTTCCACACTTTTTCCTTCCACTCCACTTTCTGTGAACATGCTTGGATACAGCACTCTGTGAACAGCCAGCTTCTTTAGCAATGAATGTTTGTGGCTTACCCTCCTTGTGAAGGGTGTCTATGATTGTCTTCTGGACAACTGTCAGGTCAGCAGTCTTCCCCATGATTGTGTAGCCTAGTGAACCAAACTGAGAGACCATTTTGAAGGCTCAGGAAACCTTTGCAGGTGTTTTGAGTTGATTAGCTGATTGGCATGTCACCATATTCTAATTTGTTGAGAGAGTGAATTGGTGGGTTTTTGTTAAATGTGAGCCAAAATCATCACAATTAAAAGAACCAAAGACTTAAACTACTTCAGTCTGTGTGCACTGAATTTATTTAATACACGAGTTTCACAATTTGAGTTGAATTACTGAAATAAATGAACTTTTCCACCACATTCTAATTTATTGAGATGCACCTGTACATAGACAATATACAGGACTAAAACAACAACATGGCTATAATTAGATATTAAAAAAAAAAAGAAAAAACAAGGAAAGTTTTTGAGACATGCAGATACAGAGAGACAGGTGAGAGAGAGACAGGTGAGAGAGAGACAGGTGAGAGAGAGTCAGAGATACACAGTGAGACAGGTGAGAGAGAGAGTCAGAGATACAGAGAGACAGGTGAGACAAAGTCAGCGATACACAGAGAGACAGGTGAGAGAGTCAGAGATACACAGAGAGACAGGTGAGACAGAGAGACAGGTGACCTAGCGGGCCATAGGATCTCCTCTCCTGGACAAGAGCGTGGAAAAAGCAGAGTCCAAAGAGCAGTTTCCTCCATGCGTGTGGTTGGGTGGAGCTGCTGAAGAAGGCAGGGTCACACACTGGGTCAGTGAGGTAGGAGTGCAGCAGATTGGCTCTCAGACCTTTAGGAGGCTCGTTAGTCATCTTCACTCCATTCTGCAAGATACTGACCGGGAACTTCTCGCATGGGTAACTGGTCAACCACAGCCTGAGATAGGGAGATAGAGAGGGGTATGGAGAGAAAGACTGAGAGTAAGAAGGGGACACAGACAGAAACAGAGAGAGAGAAAGATGGTGGAGACAGAAAAAGAGAGACACATTTCTCACCTGAAATTAGGGTGTGTGTTCTCGGGTGTGATCACCTCCTCACAGATCTTCTCCAGCATTGGCATCCAGCTGGTTGCAAGGTGACAGTTTTGTAGGACAACCCATGTTCCGTTGCTAAGAGCAGATTTGATGATGCTAGCAGCGATAGGGCCCTGTCCCTGACCGAGGGACACGGCCTGGGTCTTACTGCCCCCCATCTTCATATCTTCAGCAAACTTCAACAACACTGAGGATAAGAGGGATGGAAATTAACTACACAAACAACTGAATCTTTGGCTTTGCTTGTATTTAAAATATAAACTCAACACACACACACACACCTGCAGTGGGATCTGACCCTGGTGAGAGTATAAAGATCAGTGGTGAGCAGCAGTTGGAGTCACTGTAGCTTTTTGCCAAGTCGAAAGTCGGCGGCTCGATGTAGGTTCTTCCCATGTTCTCCACAATGAACTGCTGCACAGCAGGAACAAGTTTATCGGGGCGAAAGCAGCGCAGCACTGCCATATGCTCCATGCCCCCCAGGGTGTGCCATTTGCCCGGGAAACGCTCCCTGTGTGGCCGGCTCGAATCGTAAACCCGCTTCCACTCAGCCACGTTTTCAATCACATCTTCAAAGAGACCTTCAAGCCTTGGGAGCTTTGAGGCTCGGACCACCTGATTCCATCCAGAGGGAAAGATAATGGATAACCAATAACGTCATAAATACATCAACAAAAATGTTATTATAAACACGTTACGATAAATATCACTTAGACAGCTTTAAGTTTAGTTTGGTAAAGAATGCTGGGTTCAAGCCTGCACCTCTGACCACGCCTTGTCTGACAGCCACTCAGGGGCGGGGTTTGGGTGTGGGTTGTCAAGTGCAACACCGCCGGTGAGCAGGAAGCGCCAGATGAGGTCGTTGATTTGACCTTTGCCCTGCATGATTCCAACAGTGAGGAGCAGTGCGAAGAGCATCTTATCCTTTTCAAAGAGCGAACGGCAGACGTTGTTGTAGATGCTGCCGGTGAAGTGCCCCAGGATGTTAGCAATGCGAGTAGATAAGTCTTCGCTTGGCACACTTTGAGCGATGGATTGAAGATAGAGGCTGATAAACCATGTGAGTGAGTATTGGTACATTGGCTCAATATTGGCCAGCTCAGAGATGCAGAAGAACAGGATGGATGAATGCTCAGCCACGGGCCGATATCCCATCCTTGTCTTGTCGATCTCCAGCTCCGTTTCACTTGCAATCTTCTGCTTCTCTAAAATCTCCTCAGACAGGACCTTGGAGGATGACAGCACCTCAATAGCGATCTCATCTTCCAGGATGTTCCCCTGAGATGAGGAGAGAACCTCCAGTATCTTGTCCTCGATCTCTTTAAGCTTCTTGCTATTGGCTGCACTCTCCAGGATGAGCTGGTTTTTCTTTTCCTCCAATTCTGGTTTCTCTTCAGCAGCGACAATGCCGAGAAGCTGGTCTTGCAGCCCGAGAGGTGTTATCATAAAATTCAACAAACACACCTTCATGGCCACTTCAGGCAGGTAATGTGGGTTCCTCAACCCAGTGGTTATATAGAACCGGAAGTCTTGGGAATACTCAATGATGTTCTCGCCCAGCTTCAGGTATTCTACACCTTGCTGCTTGAATGTCTGTTTCAGGAGAACAGGCTCTAGAACAGCATCCAGCTCCTCACCCACGTTCTCCAAGAGGACTGGGGTTCCAAACTGTATGGCGTTTTCTAAGGTCCGCACATAGTTACTGTCCGAGAGCTTGATGATAGCCAGCTTGTTGGCCTTCTCCATGTTCTTGATCCACTTGTTGGCCTGTCCCTGAGGGTCTATCATGAGTGGCCAGCGGCGGGAATTTGACACAATGATGCCGTTGTCTGTGGAGAAAGTGTCTACGGGTAACCCAGCGATCCGCCACGCCCGTATCAAAACTGGATTGCCGAGGGTATTGCTAAGTGTGAAGTTTTCAGAACATGGTACTTTCCTTTTCATGCAAATTTTATGCCATTCCTGCTGACATTCCATACGGTAATCCACTGTAAAAGCCCCCAGGTATGACACTGTAGCCGAAGAAAGAAGCACATCCCCAGTCAGGTTGGTGTATTTGATGCCCAATGATCGTGCTGCTTCTGTCCACCTGTCCTTTTCTCCGCCCAGTCCACAGATCAGCTTCTCAGCCCGGATCAGTTTCTGTGAGCACAGCTTGATGTTGTCTTCCAGGTCCTTGGTCTTCTGCATCATCACAGCAAACGTGTCATTCAGAGAGCACAGACGTTCCTCCACGGCTTTCAGTTCGCTACGTTTAACTTCAAGAGTCTTCATTTGAACTGCTAACTCCTCCTCTGCTCTGCAGAGCCTCTCTTTCTTTGGAGCCACCACTTTGGCCACGCGGTCATACACCTCCATTGCCCGGACCCACTTGCACAACCCCTCACAAGCAGACGAGACATTTTTAATCAGTGCAGGTTGAAAATCAGGATTGTCAATAAACTTCTCACGGATCTTCTTGATGTTGGCAGCAGGGATGTTGTCTTTATCGAAGGCTTTGAGGCTTTCTAGAAACTTCAAGTCCCCCAGCAGCTTTTTGGATGGACCCCAATAATCCTCGATCATCTTACCTGTGGGAAAAGGAGATAAATGTGTAAGCTTTGACAACAACAATTTAAGGTGTTTGTGCCAGGAAAAGTAGCTGTCCCATAGCTTCTTTATATTTTTTTGACAATCTCCTGGACCATGGGAAAGGCAAATGGCTTTTATTAGTGTAGATCTCTATTATTACTGCTCATCTTGACCAGCATTATGAAGATAAGCTACTGTGAGAATTTTAATGTCCATGTATATGCCAGGTCACTGCTAGGCACAGGGCAATGTCTGTATGAGTAAATGTGTGAAGAGGTGATGTTTTTCATGTAGGTAGATTAGATATTTTTCTCTCACCAGAACCTCCAGGATCGGGTTTCCTCTCGGGTCTGATGCCAGTCATTACACAGATGGACTCCAAGACGAGTTTAACAGGACCAGGAGGGTTCAGCATGGACTTCACCACTGTGATGTCAGAAGGTTTCAGTGTATCCAGAGCTGAAAGAGCTGCTTCCAGTGCAGGCATTGCTTCTGCAAGGTCTCCTTCACACTCATCCTGATGAATATCAAAACCACAAAGAATTATTCATACAGGAATGTTAATAGTTACTGGTCCACCATCATACACAGGCTTCTTCTTCACTGCCCTTCAAACCTATGCTGATGAATTGTATTATAATGCTTACAAAGAGAAACTGACCAAATAATTTCTACACATCACTAAACTTCAGGTTACACTTACATACAGTAGTTGTTCTGAAATGAATTAGTTCAGAAATTTATTTAAACATTTATACACAGATCAGCCATAACATTATGAGCACTGACAGAACTGGAACACGGAGCGTCATGCTTTGGTCAGTGTTCTGCTGGGAAACCTTGAGTCCTGCCGTCCATGTGGATGTTACTGTGACACGTAGCACCTACCTAAGCATTGTTGCAGACCATGTACACCCTTTCATGGAAACACTATTCCCTGATGGCTGTGGCCTCTTTCAGCAGGATAATGCTCCGTGCCACAAAGCAGAAATGGTTCAGGAATGGTTTGATGACATTTACGTTTCTGGCATTTGACAGACGCTCTTAACCAGAGCGACCACAACAACCAGTTTGAGGTGTTGACTCCGCCTCCAGATTCCACAGATCTCAATCCAATCCAGCATCTGTGGGATGTACTGGACAAAAGAAGTCCCATCCATGGAGGCCCCACCTCGCAACTTACAGGACTTAAAGGATCTGCTGCTAACATCTTGGTGCCAGATCCCACAGCACACCTTCAGGGACCTAGTAGAGTCCATGCCTCGTCGGGTCAGGGCTGTTTTGGCAGCGAAAGTGGGACCAACATAATATCAGGCAGGTGGTCATAATGTTATGGCTGATCGGTGTATAATTAGACAGTATGTGCTTTCAGACAGTAAGGACAGTAAGAAAAACTTTTAAAAAATCTCTACTCATTTCTAAAATGAACAATTTAAGCCAAAAGCGCTACACAATTCTAACAAATAACAGATTGATATTTTGAGATTGATAACAGATATATTTACAGGTTGAGAATGTGATGTAGAATCTGTAGAGAAGTGAAATATTCCTGAACCTTAATGGCTTTGGCAGCTGCTGCAGCCTCATTGGCTACTTTCTCATCAGCAGCGACAAGCTTTTTCTTTCCATCCACCTCCAACGTCTCCTTCTCGATCTTCAACATCATCTCATTTGTCTCAGCCGAGCTTCGGATCAGCTCAGGCTGAAGAGCAGTCAGCTCCTGCTGCATCACTGCTACCTGTTACTTACACACACACACACACACACACACACACACACACACACACACGATTACTATCTGAATCATTCTATTCATATTTAATATTCAGTAACAGACAGACAGACAGGTGTATTTGTGACCTGTGAGCTGGCAAAGTCGAGTTTATCCAGGCCAATCACGTAGCGGTTCCTGAAAGTGTCCACTTCATTGCGCTTGGCCTTCAGAAGTGTCTTAAAGGTGAGGATCAGCTCTAGGTAGGATGCGGGAGTGACGTAATTATGCCTGCGCAGCTGTGAGTAATACAGCTCTGAGAGCTTCTGGACACTTTCCTGAAATGTCTTACACATCTCCACCACCCTGAGAGAGGAACAGTGCAGGATTGTGGTAGAGAGGGAGAGAGAGAGAGACTCCTTCTGTGAGGCTCTGTTAACCAGTTGACTAATTAAACTAACCAACAACAATAAAAAAGTATATCACTGTATTTGTTATAAATCTGTTATAAATTACAGTTGTAACGCTGCTGCAGGTCAAAGGTCACACACTCACTCTGTCCTGATTTGATTCTCCAGATCCATATCTTCCAAGAATTTGTTAGCAACCATCTCCAGTGCATCTGTTGGCCACGCCTGGAACCAGTCGATCGTACAGCAGTTAATCAGAGACGGGAACATGCGCAGGCGGTTCCGAAATGCGTCACCGATCGGACTCATCGCTGTGCCACACATTACAACAAATGCCACAGTGTGTGAGGTACATGCACGAATAGTGAGGAATGTGTGTGTGTGTATTCATAGGTATGTATATCTGTCTCAAATGAACTTATATTGATCAATAATACATATTATTTATTATTAATAACAGAATAACATTAATATTAATAACTGTTATTCACACTGCACTTTAGTCAGCTCAGAAGGAATAAATAATCAATGTACTGTACTGGACTCTGATTGGTCAGAAGGTGTTGATTAATTCTCTCTAACAGCAGCTCTGACAGTACAGCAGGTTTATATTAATGCACTCACTCTGATACCTTATGGTTTCCATAGCAACAGCTCATTCACAGGAACGTGTACAGCACACACTCCACTGATAACAACAGATTAAAAATCCAGTGTCAGTGCTCTGTGTGTGTGTATGATGTGTGGAAGGAGTCTCCTGTGTCAGTACTGTGCATCAGTGTGTGTGTGTGTGTGTGTGTGTGTGTGTGTGTGTGTCTGTATTTTCCAGAATATTAAATGTAACTATCAAAAATGTGAGGTGTCAGTCTCTAATGAATTGAAATGAATAGTTAGTTGGTTGGTGAGGAATAAAACTCTTTGGGATATGCTGTTGTCGAAAAATAATTAACTTTGTGGTGGTGACAGTAGCAGAGCCATCACCCGACCCCACTGCTGATTATTTTGAAACACTTTATTCATTATTTATTGCATCCTGACTGATGTTTTTAGAAGAAGTAAGCTAGCTGGATATGTCAATGCACATGTAAGCAGAATAAACATTCTGTATGTGGTGTGTGTGTGTGTGAGAGGGAGAGACAGAGAGAGAGAGACACTGAGTGTGAGACAGTGAGAGAATGTGTGTGTATGTGTGTGTGTGAGTGAGAGAGAGAGACACTGAGTGTGAGACAGTGAGAGAATGTGTGTGTATGTGTGTGTGTGAGTGAGAGAGAGAGACACTGAGTGTGAGAGAGTGAGAGAATGCGCGTGTGTGTGTGTGTGTGTGTATGTGTTACCCAGAACAATATGCAGGTTCTCTTTGACTCTGTCAATGAAGAAATTGTACATGGAGAGTGGTGTGGTGTCGATTTTTCTCCCCTCGTTTTTGGCGACGCTCTGCATCTTCTCCATGATTTCAGCACGCTCATCCTGTGCAAACATGTTGGGCACGTCTCCAGTATTCAGAAGCGTGTTCACATCCTCCACAAACATCTCATCCTTCATCTGTCCATCCCCCAAGAGGAAGGTGGTCTTTTTCCCTTCCACCCCGGCCTGGGTCATCACGCGCTTCAGGTCGTCCCTCCACTCGGACCTGCCATAGTTCTTGGTGAGCTCTATTTGGAAGAGCTCGTACTGGCCGATGAAAGTGGCGAGTTTGGCGGCGCTGCTGCGTCCGGATCCTCCGATGCCCACGAGGAGCAAGTGGCCGTTGTCCTGCTTCAGCACGCGGCAGATACGGGAGATGTGCTCGATGGCAAACTGAAACATGACAAGGCTCATGGGGGCTGTGCTCATACTGTTAAACTCCTGCAGGTGATGATCCATGACTCTGGTCAGTGACTGAAGATCTCGGATCTCATCATAGGTTCTGTTCACATCCGAATCCGGTGTGGCATAGTCACCGAAAAAGAGGGATCTAATGTTCTCATCTGATACGTTACCACTCGGAGAGAGATGGCACAGGAGCTGAGAGAGAGAGAGAGAGAGAGAGAGAGAGAGATGTGTTTAAGTGACCTGTGTGAATATGTTTGGTTTGTGATGCATCCACAGTGGACTGATGGTGATGGTGATGTGGTGTATACAGTGAGGTGTGTGTGCTTTGGTTCCCAGGTCTGGTGTGGTGTGTACACTAGGGCGTAGGGAACAGAGGGAGTGCACCTTATCTAGTGTCTGTTTAAAGTAGGCGGAGGTTCTCTCTCGAACGATGTTGAAGAACGTCTTTCTGTCCTCGTTGTCGATCAGGCGATCGTAGAAGACGCGGTAAACCTCATGGATCCACAACCTGATCAGTTTGTCACCATCCTGACAGGAACAACAAATAACACGCAAAGTATTGCTACATATACTGCTACTTTTGTGTGTGTGTGTGTGTGTGTGTGTGTGTGTGTGTTACCTGCATGTGTGTGTGTGGGCACAGCAGCACTCCTTTGATAACCCTGGCAAAGTCTCTGAGGTTGAATACGTAGTGAGATTTAGATGGAGTGGGCAGGAAAGTCTCCTTCGCATCTTTATACACTGCCATTGTGGCCTGCACCAGGATCTTCCCCAGCCTCCACACACACACACACACACACACACACACACACACACACACACACACACACAATAAGCACATTCCACAGATTTACACCGAGTTTTAGTTTCTTCTCCATGCTCTGTATTTTCCTCTATTATTTCTGCATTAATTTATTATTAAAGCTTGAGTCAGAGGAGACCAAGGACAAAATCCCCAAAATCTAAGAAATAAAGACAATGATAAATAAGACCTCTTCTGGACAAGTGTCTCCAACACACACACACACACACACACTCACCTGCAGAAGGACACATCAAATCCTGTGCTGAAGTGCCAGTCAATGATGGAGGTGAAGATCTTACTGAGAGTCTCATCATCAAATGAGTCGATGGAGACAATGTTCAGGTGACGCGTAAAACGACCTGAGAGAGAGAACGAATGAGAGTGACAGAGAGAGAAAGGGGGAGAGAGAGAGGGGGGAGAGAGAGAGAGAGGAGAGAGAGAGAGAGAGAGAGAGAGAGAGAGAGAGAGAAGCGACGGGGGGGCGCAACAGAGGAGAGAGAGAGAGAGAGAGAACGAGAGAACAAGAGAGAGAGAAGCGACGAGGGGGGGCGCAACAGAGAGAGAGAGAGAGAGAGAGAACGAGAGAACAAGAGAGAGAGAACGAGAGTGACGAGAGCTGAGGAGAGGACAGAGAGGAGCGAGAGACAAAGAAAGAGAGAGGGAGAGAGTGGGAGGGACAGAGAGACAGATGCAGAGAGAGAGAGAGAGAGAGATACAGAGAAAGAGAGAGGGACAGAGAGAGAAAGAGGGATCAAGGGACAGAGACAGAGAGAGAGAGAAATAGTAAAATAAGCTAACTGTACAAGCTAAATAGACATACAAGAAGGAGCATGAGTCTCTATACAGATAATCAGATATCACAGTGTTTAAGCATCCTGGCACAAGACATTCAGAAATGTGAAAAACAAAGAGCGTGTGTGTGTGTGTGTGTGTGTGTGTGTGGAGATGTTTCACCTGTGATGTCATTCCTCCCTCCACCAGGGGGCCCCATGGCGGAGATAAAGAGCACATCTACAATGTCCAGCCTGGACGTGTCCTTCTTGTCGTACCAGTGGTGATGGTCAATCCACTGCCGCAGCAGCTCAATGGGGGGTTGAGCTCCGTAAACCTCCTTCGCAGGCATGTTCAGGTCATCTACAGGTCAGAGGTCAAATCTCATACTGTACAGTTAAATCCGCACATCTGGTTGTTCTGGAAAAAGTCTTACACCTATCTAATCTTTCATCATGAGTTACATTCATCAGCTACAGCTGTAACCATGGCAACAACTTCTAATGTAAAAAAAATAATAAAAATAATTATTAAAAGCTGAGGTTCTCACCCACGTAGACGATACACTTCTTTCCCGGCGGTGGTCCGAACACACCTTTCCGGCGTCGGTCCCAGCTTGGCCATGATGATGTCCTGCACCTGGTTAGCGGAGGTGCGGGCAGAGAAGTTGAGGCAGTTCGGCGTGTATTTCTCTTTAGGCAGAGACATCAGGAAATTAGAGTTGATGATGGATTTCCCAGTTCCTGTAGGCCCCACGAAGAGCAGGGGCACCTGGTGAGACAGGTACGTCCTGAGGAAGAAGAACTGACGCGCCGTCTCAATGGTGGGAATGATCAGATCAGACACCTGAGAGACATGGACACATCATCAGGTATAATAAGAAAATACAGGTCCACTGTGTCCAGTTTAGTGTATAATAAAGAGATCTCTGTTTCTGACTGTGTGTCTGATCTAACTCCACCTTCACCAGGGATCTGTGTGTGTGTGTGTGTGTACATT
>JAUCMX010000003.1:680261-690261 GCA_033459395.1 Hemibagrus guttatus
CTATGTTTCACTTCTTCTTTGCTCGGAAAACGTTGTGTCTCTCTGATTTGTGATGTTACTAAGCTGTGTATTTTCTGCTGTCTTCTGTTTTTTGAATTTTTTTCCCGATTTTGACCCAGCTTGCCTGTGATACTACTTTTTGACCCTTGCCTGTCTGACTTCCTCCTGTTTTGGATGTTCCACCAAACCTACGTATACGTTTAGATATTTCTGCCTGTTCCATTACTTTTGAATGTTCCTATTTTTGTGACAGTATTTTGTTCTTAATCATATCATTGCCTTTATACTTAATGGGAACCAACCAAGGGGAAGTGTATGAGAGAGGCTGAAATATGTTTAGAACACATCTTAGGGTTTTTATTAAAAAGTGCTTACACTATACACAGGTTAAAGGTTGTGTGTTTTGGGGGTGTGTGTGTGTTGTGTGTGTGTGTGTGTGTGTGTGGTACCTCAAGATACTGCTCTAATCCACTTTGTATAACATCTTTCACACTCCTCAGCATTGTGTGCTCTACCTCCAGGAGCCACTTCTCAACCATGCCCTAAACACACACACACACACACACACACACACACACACTTCAACAATGTCCTTAGAAACTAGTCACACATACCGTAACAGCCTAGTATTACACATTCCTCTGATCCATAAACACACAGGTAAAAACACACACACCTTGGCCTTAGCAGGGTATATGGGATGTGTGAAGGGGACGGTCTCTCTCTCTGAGCTGATCATGCCAGTGATCTGGAGCTCCGTGCTGAACTCCAGCTTAGCGATTCCCTCAAAGCACTTCTTCAGGTGAGGTTGAACTCGCTGAGGATCCTTCGTCTCAGACAAGATCTCCAAAAGCTCATCATTAGAAAGGAAGAAGAACCTGAAAGGGGAAAAAATCATACGTTTTTGGGATGTTTACGTACTCAGTCCAAGGTGTCAAACATCTGTGTGTGTGTGTGTGTGTGTGTGTGTGTACATGTTACCTGGGAAAGTAGAGTCTTTTTTCCTCCAGGTAGGTGTTCAGACCGTGCTGAATTTGTTCCAAGAAGACGTTTGACTCCTGCAGACGTTCCAGCATGTTGGGCTGAGCTGTGGTCACTAACACATGCGTATCTTTTAACTGGTACACACACAACATAAAAAAATTAAAATAATAACGTTGTTGTAATATGAAAAAAATGCTAAAAATCACACAAAATAATGTGTTCCATCCAGAGGTTTTTCTTGTATAGCAATCACACACACACACACACACCGCTTCTGTGACCATGTCCCTCCAGCATGTGTCGACGATGCTGAACTTTCGGCCCTCCTCAGGCATCTGTGCGATGATGTCCTCTGAGCTGAAGATGGGCTCCAGGTAGAGCCAAGAGGACTGACACTTCAACATGGCATCCAAAATGTCCTGCACCTGCAAGAGCCTCTCTTCCCATTCCTTCACAGAAGAACAGAGAAAAAGACTGAAGGGGCAGTGGAGTTGTGTTTAGCATGCTAGTCCAGTAGCTGTGACAGCTTGACCACTTGTCAGTGTGCTTATGGTAGAAGTTCTACTCTAGGATTTACAGTAGTTCATTCATTTGCTAGTGATTTCAGTAAGAAAGCTAATCCAGAAGTTTCCATAATTTATTTTTTTAGAGTATTAACAGTAGACGTGTGTTTGTGTGTGTGTGTGTGTGTGTGTGTGTGTGTGTGTGTGTGGGGTGTTTTTTACTTTGCATTCTGCCTCGATGGGTTTGATGAACGGAGATCCTTTTATTGTTTGTGTCTTAATGATGTGATCATCCAACAACATCTGAATATCATCCACTGCAGATACAACACTTGTACCCTGCAATCACACACACACACACACACACAGAAAGATTTTGTGTGTGAGTATTTTAGAAGACATCATGAATGCAACCATGTGACAAGCCAAATGCTGAACTGACCACTGATCCAGGGGAAGGTCAGAATGCAAATATACAGAATAAACAGTTTGATGGACTAAAGCAGGGTCAAAGGGTTTCCCAAAATATAATCTCAGCATGAAAGCTCATTTGAGTTAAAGTCCACTGAAACCATTTGAGGTCATGAAAAATCTTTAAACATCAGGATTTCACACACACCAACAAATGAACACATTCTACAATGTTCTGAAATCTTTTTTTACTCAGCAAGCACCTCTGTTGTCAGGGCCACGGAGTCAGACCCAAGGTGCAGGGATAGCCATGAAACAGGGTTTTATTAACAAAATGAACAAACACTTACACAGGAACACCGGGGAGAAAACTCTAAACTAAAACCTCGAGAACAAACAGGCAAACCATACTGCCAGGGAAAAATAAACTCCAAACCAAAACCTCAAGAACAACAACAACAAAAAAACGGCACACCATTTCGACAAGTCCCCTTTTCGACAAGAGGGACAGGTGTACAGAGGCGGGGCAAACATGAGGGGAAAAAAGGCACAAAACCAAAACAAAAGCACATGGCACAACCAAACAAACCCCCGCTGAAAGCCCCCTAGTGGTCCATCAGGGCATAGCCACACCATCCATGACATCTGTTGCTACAGGATAAAGCAACCTCTTACATTTAAAGTGTAAAGTATTTGATGAACCAAAGCTGCGGTATCAGACGTGTCTAAGACACATTTCACTGACCAGTCCTGCTTCTATTATTATCCTCTTCCACATAAGATACCTCTTGGACAATGAGACCATATCTACCTCAAGTAGAAAGACTGCAACATACACACCATTTACTACAGGAACATACCTGTATGTGGAACAGTCTACTCTACACAAGATGGAGAAAATTTTGTACATTCTTATAGTGCAGTTTACAACTGGAACTCTTTATATAAGCCCAGATACACCCATCAGCCATGACACTGTGCAGTGAGAGGTGAAGTGAATGAGACTGATATCTCCTCATCATGGCACCTGTTAGTGGGTGGGATATATTCGGCAGCAAGTGAACATTTTGTCCTCAAAGTTGATGTGTTAGAAGCAGGAAAAATGGACAAGCGTAAGGATTTGAGGAGTTTGAGAAGGGACAAATTGTGATGGCTAGACCACTGGATCAGAACATCTCCAAAACTGCAGCTCTTGTGGGGTGTTCCCGGTCTGCAGTGGTCAGTACCCATCAAAAGTGGTCCAAGGAAGGAACAGTGGTGACCCGGAGACAGGGTCATGGGCGGTCGCGGCTCATTGATGCACGGGGGAGCGAAGGCTGGCCCGTGTGATCCGATCCAACAGACAGCTACTGTTGCTCAGATTGCTGAAGAAGTTAATGCTGGTTCTGATAGAAAAGTGTCAGAATACACAGTGCAAGACGGGTCAGGGCTGTTTTAGCAGCAAAAGGGGGACCAAAACAATATTAGGCAGGTGGTCATAATGTTATGCCTGATCTGTGTATAAACATTTAATTAAATACAAAAACATAGCAATAGAATCTGAATTTAAAAACCTAATCCAGCGGTGTGTATATGATCTCATGCTTATCTGAAGGTGTACAGGACAAACTACATGCAGGTGACCTCATGGGTACTAAATAACCCCAAGACGTCCTGCACCAAGATCAGGACAGTGTCCTCTGTGTTTCATTCAAAATCACCATGCTAAAAATTCTTCATCTCCCACTACGAATAACCTCTGAGATTTAAAACTTTGGCAAAATAAAAATACATTAAATCACCTCTTTTTGTGTGTGTGTGTGTGTGTGTGTGTGTGTGTGTGTGTGTGTTACCGTGTCTCTGTATTGTGTGAAGCTGAACTGGAGGTCTGTCCACTCATTCTTCATCTTCTCTAAAGCTTTTTCCAGAGAATATTCCTTACTGGCAGATGCACCAATCTCCTCTAACCTACAGAGACACAGCCTCATATTTATACCACAGATTTTTGCAGAGTTTTATTCTAACAATTTCTTTATTTTACAATGTAAATGATCGTAATTAATTCCTTTTGGTTCCATTTGTGTACAATAAGTTTTTTATCAATACCTTAACAATAATGTATTTATTGATGTCAGTGTACTGCATGGCAATTTTTCCGATTAAAGAATAAGTGTTGGCTTTATTGTAATGGAATGATCTCGTACTTCTCAGTATATTTGTGCAGGCTGAGCTCCAGCATGTTTAGGAGAGAAGTGTGTGCGTCTGGCTTCACCTCAAATCCCACAATGCTGCTGATCTACAAACATCACAATGTCAAAATTTAAGACAACACTTTTTCACTACCCAGTACTCCTCCACACACACACACACACACACACACACACACACACACACACACACACACACACCTTTTCCCAGTGGCGGGCTTTAATACCCGGGTTACAGATGGTGCTCAGGATGGGTAGGTGCTGCTTGAAGTTTTCGATTTTGCTACGGAAACTCTCAGCCACTCTGCGTGGAGCCACAACCTCTGAGAAGACCTTCATCACCTTGTACATCTGTCTGTACATGTTAGACAGATCATCAGAGATCTGCTCTGCATTCAGCTGCATGAAAGGGCCTGGAGGAAGCGCGCACACACACACACACACACAGCACAGGTCTCTATTTCATTCTGTCTTCAGTGTCAAGGAGGATATGGTTAATGACAGAACATCATGGATGCTGTTCTGAGTGTGTGTGTGTGTGTGTGTGTGTGTGTGTGTGTGTTACTATTCATCCAGATGTCTGATTTGGTGTGGAAGTTCAGGGCAGTGCTCCACAGCTGATCATATGGCTGTTTGTTGGTCATGATGATTTGCAGCAGGGGTAGCTGAGTCTGCTCTTTTTCTAACAAAAACTCCTCCTTATTTATGAGCTGCCCCCCCACACACACACACACACACACACACACACACACACACACACACACACACACACACACACCAAATAAATTTCTCTATCACACGGAGGTGTGGTAAAGGAAACTGGAGCACCAGCCAGAAACCCCTAAAGCACAGGGTCAACTCCACACACACAGAATCAAACCCTGACCATCAGACTGCTGACCACTAAGTGACCGTGCTCCACTGTTCCCAGATCATTACACTATTTTATTAGTTCAAAGCAACTTATAATTGAGATACACCAGATACATGCTGCTGGAGTTAGGAGTCTTGCTGGTGTGTGTTGGTTCAGTAGCTCAATGTCTTAAACAGTGACCACTTTTTTTGTGGAGTTTTACATCTACAAACCCGATTCCAAAAAAGTTGGGACACTGTACAAATTGTGAATAAAAACAGAATGCAATGATGTGGAAGTTTCAAATTTCAATATTTTATTGAGAATACAACATAGATGACATATCAAATGTTTAAAGTGAGAAAATGGATCATTTTAAGGGAAAAATAAGTTGATTTTAAATTTCATGGCATCAACACATCTCAAAAAAGTTGGGACAAGGCCATGTTTCCCCCTGTGTGGCATCCCCTCTTCTTTTTATAACAGTCTGCAAACGTCTGGGGACTGAGGAGACAAGTTTCTCAAGTTTAGGAATAGGAATGTTGTCCCATTCTTGTCTAATACAGGCTTCTAGTTGCTCAACTGTCTTAGGTCTTCTTTGTCGCATCTTCCTCTTTATGATGCGCCAAATGTTTTCTATGGGTGAAAGATCTGGACCGCAGGCCGGCCATTTCAGTACCCAGATCCTTCTTCTACGCAGCCATGATGTTGTAATTGATGCAGTATGTGGTCTGGCATTGTCATGTTGGAAAATGCAAGGTCTTCCCTGAAAGAGACGACGTCTGGATGGAGCATATGTTGTTCTAGAACTTGGATATACCTTTCAGCATTGATGGTGCCTTTCCAGATGTGTAAGCTGCCCATGCCACATGCACTCATGCAACCCCATACCATCAGAGATGCAGACTTCTGAACCGAGCGCTGATAACAACTCGGGTTGTCCTTGTCCTCTTTAGTCCGGATGACATGGTGTCCCAGTTTTCCAAAAAGAACTTCAAATTTTGATTGGTCTGACCACAGAACAGTTTTCCACTTTGCCACAGTCCATTTTAAATGAGCCTTGGCCCAGAGAAAACGCCTGCGCTTCTGGATCATGTTTAGATATGGCTTCTTTTTTGACCTATAGAGTTTTAGCCGGCGACGGCGAATGGCCCGGTGGATTGTGTTCACCGACAATGTTTTCTGGAAGTATTCCTGAGCCCATGTTGTGATTTCCATTACAGCAGCATTCCTGTATGTGATGCAGTGCCGTCTAAGGGCCCGAAGATCACGGGCATCCAGTATGGTTTTCCGGCCTTGACCCTTACGCACAGAGATTGTTCCAGATTCTCTGAATCTTTGGATGATATTATGCACTGTAGATGATGATAACTTCAAACTCTTTGCAATTTTTCTCTGAGAAACTCCTTTCTGATATTGCTCCACTATTTTTGGCCGCAGCATTGGGGGAATTGGTGATCCTCTGCCCATCTTGACTTCTGAGAGACACTGCCACTCTGAGAGGCTCTTTTTATACCCAATCATGTTGCCAATTGACCTAATAAGTTGCAAATTGGTCCTCCAGCTGTTCCTTATATGTACATTTAACTTTTCCGGCCTCTTATTGCTACCTGTCCCAACTTTTTTGGCATGTGTAGCTCTCATGAAATCCAAAATGAGCCAATATTTGGCATGACATTTCAAAATGTCTTACTTTCAACATTTGATATGTTATCTATATTCTATTGTGAATAAAATATAAGTTTATGAGATTTGTAAATTATTGCATTCCTTTTTTATTCACAATTTGTACAGTGTCCCAACTTTTTTGGAATCGGGTTTGTAGATGGAATAAGTCCTCAGCTGGCCACACCCTAAAATGAAACTGGCAGGGAAAACAGAATATATATCACACACACACACACACACACACACACACACACACCTCAAGCTGTGTGCTGGCATTCTCCAGGCATGCTGTGATCTCGCTGAGTTTCTCCACATTGTTCTTCAGCTCCTCCACACTCATCACTTCTTTCTTCTTGAACACTTCCATGTCTTTAGATACACTCTGCAGTGT
This sequence comes from Hemibagrus guttatus, assembly GCA_033459395.1. Lineage (NCBI taxonomy): Eukaryota > Metazoa > Chordata > Actinopteri > Siluriformes > Bagridae > Hemibagrus > Hemibagrus guttatus. The sequence continues at coordinate 687,258 of JAUCMX010000003.1, forward strand.
GTGTTCCAGCTCTGCAATCCTGTCACACACACATTTCCTCAGACGTGTTTTCATTTTGTTAGAATTTTGGTGAGAATTTAACACACACAGTAATAAAGCACAGCACCGTCTCCAGCACACACAATAACTAGGAAGTGATGTGAGAGTTGAGATTTCAGTCAGGTAAAGAGATGTGAGGATGAGACAGATTCCTCATGTGAACAGCTTCAGGAGGGAGAGTATACACATCATCACACTCTCACATCAAATCCACACTCCTCACTGCTTTTACACAATACACAGGGCTAATGTTCATTCTCAGGCAGTATAAAATTAAACTATAATTCATACACACATATAATATATACAAATACAAACACACATATATACACACACACACACAGGTGCATCTCAATAAATTAGAATGTTGTGGAAAAGTTCATTTATTTCAGTAATTCAACTCAAATTGTGAAACTGGTGTATTAAATAAATTCAGTGCACACAGACTGAAGTAGTTTAAGTCTTTGGTTCTTTTAATTCTGATGATTTTGGCTCACATTTAACAAAAACCCACCAATTCACTCTCTCAACTAATTAGAATACTTCATAAGACCAATAAAAAACATTTTTAGTGAATTGTTGTCCTTCTGGAAAGTATGTTCATTTACTGTACATGTACTCAATACTTGGTAGGGGATCCTTTTGCTTTAATTACTGCCTCAATTGGGCGTGGCATGGAGGTGATCAGTTTGTGGCACTGCTGAGGTGGTATGGAAGCCCAGGGTTCTTTGACAGTGGCCTTCAGCTCATCTGCATTTTTTTGGGCTCTTGTTTCTCATGTTCCTCTTGACGATACCCCACAGATTCTCTATGGGGTTCAGGTCTGGTCAGTTTGCTGGCCAGTCAAGCACACCAACACCATGGTCATTTAACCCACTTTTGGTGCTTTTGGCAGTGTGGGCAGTGCCAAATCCTGCTGGACAATGAAATCAGCATCTTCAAAAAGCTGGTCAGCAGAAGGAAGCATGAAGTGCTCCAAAATTTCTTGGTAAACGGGTGCAGTGACTTTGGTTTTCAAAAAACACAATGGACCAACACCAGCAGATGACATTGCACCCCAAATCATCACAGACTGTGGAAACTTAACACTGGACTTCAAGCAACTTGGGCTATGAGCTTCTCCACCCTTCCTCCAGACTCTAGGTCCTTGGTTTCCAAATGAAATACAAAACTTGCTCTCATCTGAAAAGAGGACTTTGGACCACTGGGCAACAGTCCAGTTCTTCTTCTCCTTAGCCCAGGTAAGACGCCTCTGACGCTGTCTGTGGTTCAGGAGTGGCTTAACAAGAGGAATACGACAACTGTAGACAAATTCCTTGACACGTCTGTGTGTGGTGGCTCTTGATGCCTTGACCCCAGCCTCAGTCCATTCCTTGTGAAGTTCACTCAAATTCTTGAATGGATTTTGCTTGACAATCCTCATAAGGCTGCGGTTCTCTCGGTTGGTTGTGCATCTTTTTCTTCCACACTTTTTCCTTCCACTCCACTTCCTGTTAACATGCTTGGATACAGCACTCTGTGAACAGCCAGCTTCTTTAGCAATGAATGTTTGTGGCTTATCCTCCTTGTGAAGGGGGTCAATGATTGTCTTCTGGACAACTGTCAGGTCAGCAGTCTTCCCCATGATTGTGTAGCCTAGTGAACCAAACTGAGAGACCATTTTGAAGGCTCAGGAAACCTTTGCAGGTGTTTTGAGTTGATTAGCTGATTGGCATGTCACCATATTCTAATTTGTTGAGAGAGTGAATTGGTGGGTTTTTTTTAAAATGTGAGCCAAAATCATCACAATTAAAAGAACCAAAGACTTAAACTACTTCAGTCTGTGTGCACTGAATTTATTTAATACACGAGTTTCACAATTTGAGTTGAATTACTGAAATAAATGAACTTTTCCACCACATTCTAATTTATTGAGATGCACCTGTACATACACACAGATATATAACATTATACTGAATCTGGATCTTTAAATCATATAACACTGAAATACCTGCTTCTGTAGGTGTGTGTGTCAGACAGACAGACAAAGACAGATAGATAGACAGATGGATAGAGAATAATAGATAGATAGATAGATAGATAGATAGATAGATACATGCACAGTATATGTATGTATATATGAAAGTGTGTGTGTGTGTGTGTGTGTGTGTGTGTGTGTGTGTGTGTTTGTGTACTTTTTGCGCAGCTGGTCCTCAACATGATATCTCTGACTGGTCAGTTTATCCTTATGGACCTCACACACATTACGGACATGCTCCGGCCAGTGGAACACTCTGCTGTTCAGCTTAATGTCATCACCTACACACACACACACACACGCGTGCCCCCACACACACACACACACACACACACACACACACACACACACACATATACACACCCCCGTTTATACAGTGTTAGTAATAGCCATTTCTATTGAATATTAGTAAAGCACTCAAAAACAAAAGCTGCAGTTCTGTCGGTCAGTTTGGGGCAGTATGCATCCAACTCAGATTATATGTTTTATATATCTTTAGTCTTTGTCCTACTTCACCTATAGGTCATAACTGGGGCAAGAAAAATGGCCTGGAGGTCACTTTGAACTGTGACCCTACAGAATCTGTTTGATTCTTTGCTAATACACTTTTTTAAAGATTTGGCTTCAGTGGAGTACAAGATCTTTGGTGTTTCAGTTCCCTGTCCATGCAGCAGTACCGGTCAGAGTGGCATAGTCCAGCAGGAAGTTGAGGCGTTTGGAGGCTTCACTAATCTCATCCTGCAGTGTGTATAGAGTCACATCGCTGGTGTGTTTCATAAAGTGACTGAGCTCCACCAGTTCTTCTGTGTTAGCTGGTACGCTCATCACTGTGTTCAAAATCTGCTGGTAGTGATGACAGATACTACACACACACACACACACACACACACACACACACACACACCATATTTCCTCTAGTTTCAGCTTATTCTGCATGTTTAACCCCAC
>JAUCMX010000003.1:697761-701604 GCA_033459395.1 Hemibagrus guttatus
TTTCAGTGTATTAGCTAGCGCCTTTGAGAGCAGTTTATAGTCGGTACAGAGAAGTGAAACCGGGCGCCAGTTTTTAATGTCGGTAAAGTCCCTTTTTTTGGTAAAAGGGTGAGGACCGCCCTATGACAACTCAAAGGTAGCCTTCCTTTAGTCAAGCTATGGTTAAGTACCTGCAGCAGATCCTCTCCTAGTACTTCCCAGAAACACTTATAGAATTCAACAGGGAGACCATCAAGCCCTGGCACCTTCCCTGCCTCCATACCTAGAAGAGCTCTGTGCAGTTCCTCCAAGCTCAGTGCACCTGAGAGTTCTACGCTAGCTTCTTCAGATATCTGGGGTAAGTTATCATAGAATACACTTTCCTGACTGTGTCCTGGCTCGAGTTCGCTTCTGTACAGCTGTTCATAGAAACAAACTGCTCTCTTTCTTATCTCGCTACGGTTTAGCAACAATGCCCCGATCTCAGAACATAGGGCATGGATTAGTCTTTTTTGTCCGTTTTTTTTTCTCTAGGCTGAAAAAAACCTTAGATGGTGCGTCCATCTGATCTACTTTTTGGAACCTAGACCGGACCAGAGCCCCCTGTGCTTTTACCCCTAGGATGTCAGCCAACTGTCTTTCTCTTAGAGAAAAGCTCCATGTATTTCTGGTCTTGTGTAGACTCTGTTAGTTCCTGCAGTCTGATTATATCGGTCTCTAAGGCTTTCAAGGATTGGGTTAGTTCTTTAGAGCTGTTGAGAGCATACTGTTGACTAAACTGTTGTATTTGCACTTTGCCAAAGTCCCACCACCTCTGTAAGGATTGAAATGATAGTTTCCTTGCTCTAAAATCATCCCAAAACAGTTTAAAAGTTTCCCTAAAATCCTTGTTACTTAATAAAACAGTGTTTAAGTGCCAATAAGCACTTCAAGGCTTGATGGAGTTACATTTACATTTCTGGCATTTGGCAGACGCTCTTATCCAGAGCGACGTACAAAAGTGCTTTAGTTCTCAGTCAATGAATACATTAACACTGGTTCAATAGGACACAAACTTGGGATACCATTAACCTAAATACTGAGTTGGATTTTTTTTATTTTTTTTTTTTTTTTAACTTTGTAACATAATACATAAACAGGGAAAAATAAGAGCTAGTGTAAGTACTTCAGGAAGAGGTAAGTCTTCAGTTGCCGTTTGAAGACGGTCAGTGACTCGGCCGTACGGACACCTAGGGGAAGTTTGTCCCACCGCCTCGGTGCCAGAACAGAGAAGAGTCTAGATGTATACCTACCTTTTTCCCTGAGAGATGGTGGGACCAATCGAGCAGTGCTAGTGGATCTGAGTGAGCGAGGTGCAGTGCGAGGAGTGATGAGAGCTTTGAGGTAAGATGGTGCTGGTCCATTCTTGGCTTTGTAGGCAAGCATTAGTGTTTTGAATCTGATGCGTGCAGCTACCGGAAGCCAGTGGAGGGAACGCAGCAGTGGGGTGGTGTGGGAGAACTTGGGCAGGTTGAAAACAAGTGGTGCAGCTGCATTTTGGATCATTTGCAGTGGGCGAATTGCGTTCAGAGGTAGACCTGCCAGAAGAGAGTCGCAGTAGTCCAATCTCGAAATGACCAGAGATTGAACAAGCACCTGAGTAGCCTGTGTGGATAGAAATGGGCGAATCCTTCTGATGTTGTACAGAAGAAACTGACATGAGCGTGTCACATTAGCGACATGGGAGGAAAAGGACAGTTGATTGTCCATGGTTACCCCAAGGTTGCAAGCAGTGGCTGAAGGGGAAATCATGGAGTTGTTCAGAGATATCGCAAGGTCTTGGGCTGGGGAGTTCAAAATAAAAGCACACTGTACCATGCTGTGATCGGAGAAGCTCACTGGTAAGATAGTACAGCTTTTTAAAATGCCAAGGTGGTGTCTAAAAACATAAAATCTGTCTAATCTTGCCAGGGATAAAACATTATCGTGTGTGTGTCCATGTGTACTGTCTGTGATTGTCATGCATATACCTCCAAACATCGCTTAATTCATGTGTGTTAATGATTTGGATGAGATGATTACGTGAGAGTAAGTGAGGTTCAACATGGTTTCTGTCCAGGTTTTGTTCTGTGCAGTTAAAATCACCTCCCAGAAATAGAAGTTCATCAGTGGAGCAGCTCTGTAGCGTAAGATTTAACGTGTCTAAAAACAGCATCCTCTCTATTGCTGAGGTTGGAACACACACACAAATAAAAACAAAGACATTATCTTCAAACTGTGCTCGAACTTTTAGTAATCTTCCTTTTGCTACTTCTACCTGATAAGACACGGGACTGAGACGTTTTTCAAATAAAATTCCAACTCCTCCACTAAGTGTGGTGTTGTGGCTAAGGACAGGGATCCCTTCCCATTCCCTGGTCCAGTCAGTGGCATTTTTAAAATCACTGCGTTTCCTGAAAAGTAACATCTATTTTCTTCTGTTTAATAAGTTCAAACTTTTTCGGGTATCTCTGGGACCATTTAAGTTCAAGGAAGCAGTGCACATTTCACTCATAACAAGAAATGAGAATAAAAACAGCCTCAGCAGAAGACAGTCCCTGTTGGAGATCCTAAACTCAGACCTTGTCATCATTTTGTTCTATGTTGACTTTTCTCACTATTTTCTTTAATCTGTAGATTTCCTTGTTTGTAAAGCTCCCTTCAGCCATCAAGCTTTTAGATTTGTCTGTAAACTGTCTTAAGTCTGGGAAATATTCTTTGACCTGTACTCCCCTTTTGTTTTTTGTTGACTTTAGGAACAGTTTAATGTCATCTGCGTCGTAGTTTTGGCCTGAAACCTCACTCTGGGACAGAATTGTGCTGGAGTCAGATCATTCACTTTCACTTTTTGTTTCATTCTGATCCTCTGGTTCGTCTAGGTCAGCTTTCTTTTGTAGTCTACGGTCACTGCTTTTGTCTGTTTTTTCTTTTTAGCAGCACTTTAAAAAATTTGCACTCCGTCTTCATTTCACTGCCATCGTCCCTCTGTTTATTTTCCAGTTGTTCAAAACCGCCGTTCAACTGATTACTGTCGGTGCATGCTGATGTGTTTTTGCTCGTACCCGTGTTTGTTGGCTCCGCCGAGGTCGATCCAGCCTCCGCAGGCCCAGCAGCACACTCCTCCTCCCCGGCAGGTTCGTTCTCGGTGGTGGGCTCTGCCTCAGCCGGACCGGCCTCAGACGAAACACTCTCGTTTATTCTGTTTATTTTATCATTATTCCTGTTGGGACAATCGCGAACTAGGTGTCCTGTTTTCTCGCACCCGAAACATTTCATTTTGTTGGTGATGACGAACACAATTTAGCGCTAGGTCTAGATCTGCATCATCCTTTACAATCATGTATGTGAATCTCCTAAACGAAACTATGTTGTAAAGGAGATTCACATCCGATTGGAATCATTTTAATCTGTGACACCAGCTTTCTGTAACGAGACAGCGCTTGCTTTAAAATGTCATCGCTAATAAACAGAGGGACGTTTGAAATGGTGACTTTTTTGGATGGCAGTGAAAGAGGGAGAACAGAAGTGAGAGATCTGTCCAGAACCAGGCGATGTTCAACCAGTTTAGCCGCTTTTTCAACAGAGCTGAGAAACATCACTTGTCCATTCTGGACACCGACAAAATGGACTCATGACCCATCTGTCTCTCTCTCTCTGTGTCCCTAATGAGAGAGAGACACAGAGAGAGAGAGAGACAGACAGACAGTGAAAGAGAGAGAGAGAGAGAGAGAGAGAGACAGAAACGCCACGCTCATGGCCACACTCACAAACACTCCGCCCACTCACTCCCAGCATGCACTCAGAGAGAGCGAGAGCGAGAGCGAGAGCGAGAGAGAGAGAATTTTT
>JAUCMX010000003.1:702104-727104 GCA_033459395.1 Hemibagrus guttatus
ACACACACACACACACACACACACACACACACACACACAATAAAATACTTACTTTCTGGACTGTGAATGTGAGGAGCTTTCCCCGTGTAAATTGCTCTCATGGCTTTTGAGCTCGGGAGCTGTTGATCACAGATAAACAGGATGATGTTTAGTGTTTAAAACTGTGTTCAAGATGAAGGTTTCTATTTTAAAGTCTGTGACAGAGGTTTCTGACTGTTTATTTACACTCTCTCATTCAGAGCAACTTACATTTATACAACAGAACCGCTGAGGGGTAATATTGGCAGCTTGGTGGTGGGATTTGAGCCCACGACCTTCCGAGCAGTCGTCCGACACCTTAACCACAGCGCTCCCCCTGCCCCTGTGAGGGTTTAGTGTTGTTAGTCTGAGCACTGATGAGTCTGTTCGTCTCGCTGCAGTCTCACACCACGCTGCTTCCTGCAGGGTTTAGGTCTGATGTGATTGGACAGCCCCTGTGGATGATCTGTGCCATGATTGGGCCATTCCCAGTGGGTTCCTCTGTGAGGGTTCTGACTCGGTCCCAGCCCCGTGGCATCATGGACAAAACTCATGTGCAGTTTGCTCTTTTTCAGTGTTATTGTACCATCTGTTTGTGTAGATGTCTGCAGAATCAGTGCACCAGTGTTTGTGTGTGTATGACTGGAGAATAGGAATATGTATAGAGAGAGCATGAATATGCAAATAAAAGTGTGTGTGTGTGTGTGTGTGTGTGTGTGTGTGTGCTATTTGTAGCAGGTCGGCCTCTCAGGGATTCCTCATTCCATCTGTCGGCTGAACCCACTTTAGTCCAAAACTCCTCACTGACCCTGTCTTTACGGGAAAGTGTGTCTGTGTGTGTGTGTGTGTGTGTGTGTGTGTGTGTGTGTGTGTGTGTGTGTAAGAGAGAGAGAGAGAGAGAGAGAGAGAGAGAGAGAGAGAGAGAGAGAGAGTGAGAGTATTTTGTAGATATCATTTGTACGGTACAGGCATCATCATCATTCCTCCTGTTGCCCAAACCAGGAGGTGGGGAAAAACCTCCTGAAGATGGAGACAAGCTTCCTTAAGAACCTTAAACCTCAGGATAGGAGATGGCTAACCTCAGAGAGAAACAGGAGCATGCACACTTCAGGACAGGAGCTGGAGCAGCACCTGTAGGCCTTAGAACAGCAGCAGGAGTTTGTGGACTTTAAGATCAGGTCTCCTGAGTGGTGAGAAGTGTTAGAGAAGTGTTCACCTTATTGTCAGAAGTTCAGAGCTTAAAGATGCTACAGATCTCTGTGGCTTGGAGTCTAAACAGAGACCACAGTGAAACCTTCTGCTATATAATCCTCTACACTTTTTATTTGAAGGTTCTCAGTCTGTGAGAGATAACTGGCTAGTGGGTGGGAATTAGCAATGACTAAAAACTGGGAGAAAACAGATCAAAAAAATGTAAAGAAACAAAAATACTTTAAAAACCTGTAGCTTTTAGGATGTAAGCAGAAGCTTTTGTCCAAAGGAACAGAGCAGGAGCTTGTCTACCTCATGAGGAGAGAAGGAGGTTATGTAGAACAGGAGCTTGTAGCCCTGAAGTAGACTCTTCTTGGGCTTAGGAAAATAGTTATTATACTGATCACAAGAGCAGGAACTTACAGACCTGTGAGAATGGGAGCAGAATCATGAGGAGAGAAAAATTTTATGGACCATAGATCATAGGACATAAGTCAGAGCTTCTAGTTTTCAGGACACAAGCAAGAACTTATAAAGCTTAAACAGGTTCAGGAACCTGCACAGTTCAGGACACATGCACTAGCTTGAGGGGGTTCTGGATGGGAGAAGAAGCTCACAAACCAGGAGGCCAGCAGGGTAGATTTCAGAAGGAAGGCTTAGGACAGGTGCTAGAGTTTGTAGACCTCAGGACAAGGAAAATGGCTGGTTGACCTTGGAACATGAGCAGAAGCTTGTAGACAATGAATGTCTTGGCCTCTGGAAAGGAGCAGAAACTGATCAAGCTGATGAAATAGCTTGTATATCTCCATACAGGAACAGAACTTGTGTACCTCAGGCCAAGGGTGAGAGCTTGTGACGCTCCAGGGACAAGTGCTTGTAAACCTCAGGAGCAGGAGCTTGCATGCCTCTGTATGGGCACAGTAAATTACAGCCCTCAGGATAAGATCTGGAGACTATAGACAAGATCCGACCTCAGAACAGGAGCAGGATCCAGGTCGGAGCAGAAGACTGTAGTTCCACAGATCAGATTTGGAATTTGTGAACCTAAGAAATGTAGGATCAGCATCTCTAAAGGAGCAAGAGTAGAAATGTGAAGATCTTGGGACAGAAGCAGAACTCTCTGGAAGATCTCTGAGTAGAAGCAGGAGCTCATGGGCCTCTAGGATGGAGAGAATGGAAACTGGTAGAAACAAAACCATTAAAGAGAGATAGTTGTGCTACTGTCTCAGAGTGAGAGGTTAAAAATCACACACACACACACACACACACACACACACACACACACACATATGTTTGATGACTTTCTAATGTATTTGATTTTAAATAGTGAAGGGAAGGATTAAGTCTGTGTATACTGGAGTGTGTGTGTGTGTGTGTGTGTGTAACCAGGTCGATTAGGCATATGGCTGTTTGTTGAAACATATGGTTGTGTGTTACGAGGCCTTTGAGCTCCAGGACATAATGTAATACTCTAACACTACACCGAGAGATCGAGAGGGAGTGATGGCTCTGAGCTTTTTGGAATTTGTTTGGTGCCAAAAGTCCTTAAGGGGTTAAAGAGGCACAAACTAGGTGAAACTAGGCAATTAGGGCTAAAGGCATGTTTCCACTAAGAGTTCCAGAATCTTTTGAGGAACTACATGGACTATACTTTGTATTATATGAATGAAGCTGGTCCTTTTTCTTTGTTGTGTTAACATTCATGAAGCTTCTACAATCAAATTCCAGACTTTGTTGCCACGTTACTGCTTTACACAGTACAGTTGACTGAAGGGGTGTGGCCACATGAGGAGCACAGGATGGTAGCTTGTATCCCCAAAGATGAAGTTCAATCCCATCCCCTGGAGTTTACTGCTGATGACTGGTTCTTACAGACTGTAGCTAACACTGATTTAAAGTAGGATGAACTACAGGGTAACTATGAGGCTAAAACAGTAATGCTATTACATCAAGGATCAAATAAGAGATTCTGTAAATGCCTTCAAGCCCCAGCACTGACAAGCTGCCACTGTTGGGCCCTTGAGCAAGGCCCTTAACCCCATCTGCTCCAGGGGACTGTCTGACCCTGTGTTCTTCCTAATAAGCTGGGATATGTGAAGAAAACAGTTCTGTAATAAGACATAAAGGCTTCTTCTTAATAACTCCTGGTCCGCAGAAAAGTACTGACTCGGTTCAGGAACTAAAATTAGCCCTGGTTCCTGCTGGCCCTGCTGTGGAAATCTGCTTATTGCAACAGTGTGTGTATGTGTGGGAGGAGGGTGTATATGTGTGCTTGTGTGTGTGTGCCTTACCTAAATTTCTGATTTGTGAGGGAGATGCAGTGTGTGTGTGTGTTTGTGTGTGTGTGTGAGTGTGTGTGTGTGAGTGTGTGGTTAGCTCATAGCTGTGTTACCACGTCACCTCCACTCTAGCTTTGCTGTAAGTCGATGTTTCCGCTCCGTCTCTTTCTCTCTGTTTTTCTTTATCCAAACCGGACTGATGGATTTACTGAGACCAGCTCAGCGCTTACACACACACACACACACACACACACACACACACACAAAAAGACACACACACACACACACAAACACAGTGAGCTGGTCTTGCTAAGACTCCATAAAGATTAAGCACTAATTCTGTCAGTTAAACAAAATAAACTAATTAGACTTCGTCACACAAACATGTTTGATTTTTTTAGCATTTGTTTATTTATATATAATTTATTTATGTAGAGCTATTTATTTAGAGCTATAGTGAATTATAGAAAGTTATATTTTACTGTTTACAGGTCAGTAAGTAAATGAGTAACTAGTTAATTATTTATTTCAAATATATTTATAACATATAGCCTAATCCTAGTAATTTATTTGTTTTTATTGCAGCTACTTAGATAATTAACTAATTGAGTATTAAACTGATTCATCACACACACACACACACACACACACACACACACACACACACAAAACAGATACACACACATTTTAGGTTACAATTGGTTGTACAAGATTTAACCATTTTTCATTCTCTTTTTATTCGACAGATCTGCCCACACCACCACAGCAACCACCACCACCACCTCTGCCTGCACCACCACAGCAACCAACACCACCACAGCAACCAACACCACCACAGCTACCAACACCACCACAGCTACCAACACCACCACCTCTGCCTGCACCACCACAGCAACCAACACCACCACAGCAACCACCACCACCACCTCTGCCTGCACCACCACAGCAACCAACACCACCACAGCAACCAACACCACCACAGCTACCAACACCACCACAGCTACCAACACCACCACCTCTGTCCACACCACCACAGCTACCAACACCACCACCTCTGTCCACACCACCACAGCAACCAACACCACCACAGCTACCAACACCACCACAGCTACCAACACCACCACCTCTGTCCACACCACCACAGCAACCAACACCACCACAGCTAAAACCCCCAACCCCCCCCACCACAGCTACCAACACCACCACCTCTGTCCACACCACCACAGCTACCAACACCACCACCTCTGTCCACACCACCACAGCTACCAACACCACCACAACTAAAAAAACCAACACCACCACCTCTGTCCACACCACCACAGCAACCAACACCACCACAACAACCAACCCCCACCACAACTGCCCACACCACCACAGCAACCAACACCACCACAGTTACCAACACCACCACAGCTACCAACACCACCACAAACTACCAACACCACCCCTCTGCCCACACCACCACAGCTACCAAACCCCCACCACCCCACAGCCCAAAACCACCACAGCTACCAACACCACCACAGCTACCAAACCCCCACCCCCCCCAACAGCCCAAAACCACCACAGCTACCAACACCACCACCTCTGCCCGCACCACCACAGCTACCAACACCACCACCTCTGCCACACCACCACAGCTACCAACACCACCACAACTGCCCACACCACCACAGCTACCAAAACCACCAAACTACCAACACCACCACAACAACCAACACCACCACCTCTGCCCACACCACCACAAGCCCAAAACCACCACAGCTACCAAAACCACCAAACTGCCCACACCACCACAGCAACCAACACCACCACAGCTTTCCAACACCACCACAGCTAAAACCCACAACCCACCACCCCCGGGGCCCACACCACCAAAGCTACCCACCCCCACCACTGCCCGCCCACCCCCACCCACCCCCAACCCCGCCAACCCCCATGAGTGTCAAGACCATCTCCTTGGGGGGAATTCATTGGACAGCTCTCAGGACCACCCAAAGCTGAACCCCCAGTTGCAAGGGTTAGAAAAGCTTTAACCATCTACACTGGGCTCAGCCCCACAGCTGGGTCCACCACCAAGCTGACCACAACGGACAGTACCAAACTAATTTGAAGCTACCAACAAGACACCACCCCTTCCCACCAAACCCTTGCAACCAACACTGATTCACAGCAACCAACCTGCCACCTTTTGCCTGCACCATGTTTCAGCAACCGAATGACCTTCACAGAACCCTGCCAACACTACCAAACTGATCTCGCAGCTTGCATTCCCAACCCCTTCCTTCCCACACAGCACCCAAAGACTGCCCCTTTTGTCCACATGGATGGAAGCTTTCCAACACACCAGTAGCTGGCGTAAATCGACCACAGTAACACCACCCCCTTTCCCACCACCATAAGCAACCTTCACCACAACTTACCAACCCACACCTTTTTTGCTCAGTGACCACCACAGCTTTCATTCACCACCACCTTGGGCCACATTGAGAAAGCTACCAGTCACTGCTCATCTGGGGGCCACACCTGCGGGGCAGCTACCAACACCCCCACAACTACCAACACCCCCCAGACTACCAATTACCACCACTCTCTGTCCACTGCCTTCCACAGAACCCAACAGGCGCCAAACTTACCAAAGCGCCAGAACTGCCCACACCAAACCCCAAACAAACAAACCACCATGAGTTTCCAACACCACCACAGCTACCAACACCACCACAACTGCCTACACCACTCCCGGTGCCCACACCACCACAGCTACCAACACCACCACAGCTGCCCACACCCCACAAGCTACCAACACCACCATGAACTGCCCACACCACCACAGCTACCAACACCACCACCTCTGCCTGCACCACCACAGCTTACCAACACCACCACCTCTGCCCACACCACCACAGCTACCAACACCACCACAACTGCCCACATCCACCACAGCTGCTCACACCACCAAAGCTGCCCACACCACCACAGCAACCAACACCACCACAGCTGCCCACACCACCACAACTGCCCACACCACCACAGCTGCTCACACCACCAAAGCTGCCCACACCACCACAGCAACCAACACCACCACAGCTACCAACACCACCACAGCTGCCCACACCACCACCGGTGCCCACACCACCAAAGCTGCCCACACCACCACTGCTGCCCACACCACCACAACTGGAACAGATTGAGTGTTGAGAGATGATGTCTCCTTGGTGGGAATTCATTGGATAGTTCTTTGAGGAGCCGCATACAGCTAGAACATCAGTTGTATGAGGGTTAGAAAAGTTGAATGATTTTCTTGGGCTCAGCTCCCAGTGTTGGCTCCACCGCAGAGCTGACGACAACGGATGCAGTTCAAAGCTAATTTGAAGTCAATAAAACAATGACAGTCCACTTCCCACAACTAACCCTTTGACAACAAAGATCTGATTTCAGCAGCAATTTGGCCTGAATCCTGCTTCTTCTTCTCAGCTGGTCTGCTCATGGTGTTTCTGTAGACTGAATGACCTTCATGAACTTCCTGCCAACACTGGAGAGAAGGCTGATGCTGTGGTAGTTCTTGCATTCCCAACTGTTGCCTTCCTTCAAAATGGGCACAATGATGGCCTTCTTTCACATGGATGGAATGCTTTCCGAACTGGACATCAGTAGCTGGCGTATGTGTAATCGATTCAGTGGGACATTTCCTCCAGCCATAAGCACTTCAGCCATAACTTGATCCATCCCAAATGCCTTTTTATTCTTCAGTGATGATATAGTGGTTTTCATTTCATCAGCAGTTGGTTAGTCATTGAGAAATTGATTCTCAGGTCAGCTGGTTGATGGCTGGTGGCTCTGGTAGCAGTCCTTGCTGTGGGTCATGGTTGAGTAGCACATTGAAGTATTCCTTCTACAGCTCCAGGTGTTCTCTGGGTGAGATTATGAAGGTTTTCTCGATGTTGCTGTTTGTTGACTTGCTTCTTCCACTGAACCTCTTGAACAGGGGTGGCAAACTTGATCTGCAAAGGGCCAGTGTGTGTGCAGGTTTTCATTCCAACCAAGCAGAAACCACACATGAGTCTTCTAAAAGTCAAGATCAGTTGATTAAACAGTTGGAATCAGGTGTGGCTACTGCTTGATTGGAATGAAAACCTGCACCCACAATGGCTCCTTGTGGATAATGTTTGACACCTCTGCTCTTGAAGGTCTGGTACAGGCTTTAATACACATGTTTGGATGCTGCTTCCTCGAGGTTCACTGCTGCCTCATTCCAGCAGGTTTCTCGTTCAGCCTTCATCTTCTATTCAGCTGAGTGTGGTGCTCAAAGTTAACATGGTTCCGTAGGTGAACCAGCTCCAGACATCCAACAGAGATCCACAGCAGTGTTCAGTGATGAATAGGCAGGTGTTGATGGATGGAACGTTCCAGGATCAAACTCTGATATTTGCTTTTCTTCTCCCTTCACATCACCCAACTGACCAAGTACTGCAAATTTGTTGAACAGCGTTTTTTGGAATTCTTGTTTGATTGCTTGGTGCCTCAGATGGTCAGGCTGGAGGAGGTGCTTTGTGCTTTGCCCATTGGATTTGGAGCTTAGTGTGAAGAAGGTAGTGGTCCAAGCTGAAATCATGTCCCCTTATAGCACACACATCCTTAATCTATGATTAAAAATGGGAACTGGTCAGAATGTAGTCCAGGACGCCCAAGTGTTTGCCAGACGGATTGCACAAAAGTGAAGATTCCTGGATGTGATGTTTTATTTGGTCATCTGTCAACCTTTGCTGAAAACGCAGATTTGTAATACTGATGTTGTGAAAAACATGAAACTTTTATTGAAGTTTTAATTAAGTTACTTATTCAATTATATTTCAGGGTCAATGGTTGTGGAGATGCAAATTTTGGGATTTAGAGGAAGAGCAGGGAAGTGATTTTCTCCAGAGCAGAAATTCTGTTGTTAATGGAGTCGTGGATTTATAAGAGGCCTGTGAGGACTGAGTCTTGAGTCTCCTGGGGATGGTTCAGGGTTTTTTGGCACCTGAGGTGTTTGGCATTGAGGCAGTGCTTTCCTTTTTGCCTTAGCTTTAGCTGATATGGGTCTAGGCAGCGGCGGAGGAGGAGATGGATCCTGGACAGAGTTGGAGGAGTCAAGAAAAAAGGTAAATATGTGTTCATGAGGCAGATCGGTTGTAGAACTGGTGAGTGCTCCGGTGTGTGTAAGTGCAGAGGGTCCACCACGGCTGGTAGAGTGGTTAGAGCGTCCACATTGGGCTCTGGATCAACAGGACCTCATCAATGTGAAGGTAAGACACTGATGAAGTGACTTGGAGTTTAGAGGCAAGGAAGTGTGAGAAGAACCTCTCTTGCTGCATGCTGGAGTTGAACTCTGAGGGTAATAAAGGGTTACAGATTAGAAGAGTCAGATCTTTCAGTAAGTGAGTTGAAGTTACTTGTGTTTCTTCAGTAAAAGACTCACACACACCACAGCAGTGTGAAAGAGACCTGCAGGTAATGAGGGCTCAGTGTGTGTGTGTGTGTGTGTGTGTGTGCGTGTGGGCGGATGACTGACTCAACATCAGACGTGAAAATGCTTTTAGCACATCTAATTCATTTCTATTTCACCAACCACTAATCATGTCCAAGAACAGACTCGATGTTCCTACACTACAGAAGTGTAACATTTACTCTAAAGTCCACCATCAGCCTGCTCTTCATCTGAGTGATGATTATCGAGGAACATCTTTAAACACCCAGCTCTGAGCGTCTCCTGACAACCAGTCGAAAAGACAGATGGAGGGATGACACTGAGATCATCAGTCCAGCACAAACATCTTCATCTGCAGTTTATTTCACATTTCATAAAAATGGATTCTGATTATTGATTTTTAAATATTTTGAAGTGCGGTACTATTTCCCAGTTTCTACTAGTTAATACTGTCCCCTAGTTTTCTGTATCCTCTAGTTTCTTAGTTTATCTTCTAGTTGTCCCCTAGTTTGTAGTGTCCCCTAAATTGTAATGTCCCCTAGCTTGCACTGTTCCCTAGTTTGTAATTTCCCCTAGTTTGTAATTTCCCCTAGTTTGTAGTGTTCCCTAGTTTGTAGTGTCCCTAGTTTGTAATGTCTCCTAGTTTGTAGTGTCCCCTAGTTTGTAGTGTCCCCTAGTTTGTAATGTCCCCTAGTTTGTAGTGTCCCCTAGTTTGTAATGTCTCCTAGTTCGTATTGTCTCCTAGTTTGTAATGCCCTCTAGTTTTTAGTGTCTCCTAGTTTGTAGTGTCCCCTAGTTTGTAATTTCCCCTAGTTTGTAGTGTCCCCTAGTTTGTAATGTCCTGTAGTTTGTAGTGTCTCCTAGTTTGTAGTGTCTCCAAGTTTGTAATGTCCTCTAGTTTGCACTAGCGAAGTGTTCCCTAGTTTGTAATATCCCCTAGTTTGTAGTGTCCCCTACTTTGTAATTTCTCCTAGTTTGTAGTGTCCCCTAGTTTGTAATGCCCTCTAGTTTTTAGTGTCTCCTAGTTTGTAATGTCCCCTAGTTTGTAATTTCCCCTAGTTTGTAGTGTTCCCTAGTTTGTAATATCCCCTAGTTTTTAGTGTCTCCTAGTTTGTAATGTCCCCTAGTTTGTAATTTCCCCTAGTTTGTAGTGTTCCCTAGTTTGTAATATCCCCTAGTTTTTAGTGTCTCCTAGTTTGTAATGTCCCCTAGTTTGTAATTTCCCCTAGTTTGTAGTGTTCCCTAGTTTGTAATGTCCCCTAGTTTGTAATGCCCTCTAGTTTTTAGTGTCTCCTAGTTTGTAGTGTCCCCTAGTTTGAAGTGTCCTCTAGTTTGAAGTGTGTCCTAGTTTGTAGTGTCCCCTAGTTTGTAATTTCCCCTAGTTTTTAGTGTCCCCTAGTTTGTAGTGTCCCCTAGTTTGTAGTGTCCCCTAGTTTGTAGTGTCCCCTAGTTTGAAGTGTCCCCTAGTTTGAAGTGTGCCCTAGTTTGTAGTGTCCCCTAGTTTGTAGTGTCCCCTAGTTTGTAATGTCTCCTAGTTTGTAGTGTCTCCTAGTTTGTAATGTCCTGTAGTTTGTAGTGTCCCCTAGTTTGTAATGTCCTCTAGTTTGTACTAGCGAAGTGTTCCCTAGTTTGTAATATCCCCTAGTTTGTAGTGTCCCCTACTTTGTAATGTCCCCTAGTTTGTAATTTCCCTTAGTTTGTAGTGTCCCCTAGTTTGTAATGTCTCCTAGTTTGTAGTGTCCCCTAGTTTGTAGTGTTCCCTAGTTTGTAATATCCCCTAGTTTGTAGTGTCCCCTAGTTTGTAGTGTCCCCTAGTTTGAAGTGTCCCCTAGTTTGAAGTGTGCCCTAGTTTGTAGTGTCCCCTAGTTTGTAGTGTCCCCTAGTTTGAAGTGTCCCCTAGTTTGAAGTGTCCCCTAGTTTGAAGTGTCCCCTAGTTTGAAGTGTGCCCTAGTTTGTAATGTCCCCTAGTTTGTAATTTCCCCTAGTTTGTAGTGTTCCCTAGTTTGTAATATCCCCTAGTTTGTAGTGTCCCCTAGTTTGTAGTGTCCCCTAGTTTGAAGTGTGCCCTAGTTTGTAGTGTCCCCTAGTTTGTAATTTCCCCTAGTTTGTAGTGTCCCTAGTTTGTAATGTCTCCTAGTTTGTAGTGTCTCCTAGTTTGTAGTGTCCCCTAGTTTGAAGTGTCCTCTAGTTTGAAGTGTGTCCTAGTTTGTAGTGTCCCCTAGTTTGTAATTTCCCCTAGTTTTTAGTGTCCCCTAGTTTGTAGTGTCCCCTAGTTTGTAGTGTCCCCTAGTTTGAAGTGTCCCCTAGTTTGAAGTGTGCCCTAGTTTGTAGTGTCCCCTAGTTTGTAGTGTCCCCTAGTTTGTAATGTCTCCTAGTTTGTAGTGTCTCCTAGTTTGTAATGTCCTGTAGTTTGTAGTGTCCCCTAGTTTGTAATGTCCTCTAGTTTGTACTAGCGAAGTGTTCCCTAGTTTGTAATATCCCCTAGTTTGTAGTGTCCCCTACTTTGTAATGTCCCCTAGTTTGTAATTTCCCTTAGTTTGTAGTGTCCCCTAGTTTGTAATGTCTCCTAGTTTGTAGTGTCGCCTAGTTTGTAGTGTTCCCTAGTTTGTAATATCCCCTAGTTTGTAGTGTCCCCTAGTTTGTAGTGTCCCCTAGTTTGAAGTGTCCCCTAGTTTGAAGTGTGCCCTAGTTTGTAGTGTCCCCTAGTTTGTAGTGTCCCCTAGTTTGAAGTGTCCCCTAGTTTGAAGTGTCCCCTAGTTTGAAGTGTGCCCTAGTTTGTAATGTCCCCTAGTTTGTAATTTCCCCTAGTTTGTAGTGTTCCCTAGTTTGTAATATCCCCTAGTTTGTAGTGTCCCCTAGTTTGTAGTGTCCCCTAGTTTGAAGTGTGCCCTAGTTTGTAGTGTCCCCTAGTTTGTAATTTCCCCTAGTTTGTAGTGTCCCCTAGTTTGTAATGTCTCCTAGTTTGTAGTGTCTCCTAGTTTGTAATGTCCTGTAGTTTGTAGTGTCCCCTAGTTTGTAATTTCCCCTAGTTTGTAGTGTCTCCTAGTTTGTAATGTCCTCTAGTTTGTCTAGCGAAGTGTTCCCTAGTTTGTAATATCCCCTAGTTTGTAGTGTCCCCTACTTTGTAATGTCCCCTAGTTTGTAATGTCCCCTAGTTTGTAATTTCCCCTAGTTTGTAGTGTCCCCTAGTTTGTAGTGTCCCCTAGTTTGTAATGTCTCCTAGTTTGTAGTGTCCCCTAGTTTGTAGTGTCCCCTAGTTTGTAATGTCCCCTAGTTTGTAGTGTCCCCTAGTTTGTAATGTCTCCTAGTTTGTATTGTCTCCTAGTTTGTAATGCCCTCTAGTTTTTAGTGTCTCCTAGTTTGTAGTGTCCCCTAGTTTGTAATTTCCCCTAGTTTTTGCCCCAATGTCTCCTAGTTTGTAGTGTGCCCTAGTTTGTAGTGTCCCCTAGTTTGTAATTCCCCCTAGTTTGTAGTGTCTCCTAGTTTGTAATGTCCTCTAGTTTGCACTAGCGAAGTGTTCCCTAGTTTGTAATATCCCCTAGTTTGTAGTGTCCCCTACTTTGTAATTTCTCCTAGTTTGTAGTGTCCCCTAGTTTGTAATGCCCTCTAGTTTTTAGTGTCTCCTAGTTTGTAATTTCCCCTAGTTTGTAATTTCCCCTAGTTTGTAATTTCCCCTAGTTTGTAGTGTCCCCTAGTTTGTAGTGTCCCCTAGTTTGTAGTGTCTCCTAGTTTGTAGTGTCCCCTAGTTTGTAGTGTCCCCTAGTTTGTAATGTCCCCTAGTTTGTAGTGTCCCATAGTTTGTAATGTCCTGTAGTTTGCAGTGTCCCCTAGTTTGTAATGTCCTCTCATTTGAAGTGTCCCCTAGTTTGTAGTGTCACCTAGTTTGTAATTTCCCCTAGTTTGTAGTGTCCCCTAGTTTGAAGTGTCCCCTAGTTTGAAGTGTCCCCTAGTTTGTAATTTCCCCTAGTTTGTAATTTCCCCTAGATTGTAATCTCCCCTAGTTTGTAATGTCCCCTATTTTGTACTGTCCCCTAGTTTGTACCATTCTCTAGTTTGTAAATGTCCCCTAGTTTGTACTGTCCCCTAGTTTGTAATGTCCCCTAGTTTGTACCATTCTCTAGTTTGTAATGTCCCCTAGTTTGTAATGTTGTCTAGTTTGAACTGTCCCCTAGTTTGTACCATTATCTAGTTTGTAAATGTCCCTAGTTTGTAATGCCCCCCAGTTTGTACCATTCTCTAGTTTGTAAATGTCCCCTAGTTTGTAATTCCCCCTAGTTTGTACATTCTCTAGTTTGTAAATGTCCCCTAGTTTGTACTGTCCCCTAGTTTGTACCATTATCTAGTTTGTAAATGTCCCCTAGTTTGTACTGTCCCCTAGTTTGTACCATTATCTAGTTTGTAAATGTCCCCTAGTTTGTAATTCCCCCCAGTTTGTACCATTCTCTAGTTTGTAATGTCGCCTAGTTTGTACTGTCCCCTAGTTTGTACCATTATCTAGTTTGTAAATGTCCCCTAGTTTGTACTGTCCCCTAGTTTGTACCATTATCTAGTTTGTAATGTCGCCTAGTTTGTACTGTCCCCTAGTTTGTACCGTTATCTAGTTTGTAAATGTTCCCTAGTTTTTAATGTCCCCTAGTTTGTACCGTTATCTAGTTTGTACTGTACCCCAGTTTGTAATGTCCCCTAGTTTGTACCATTCTCTAGTTTGTAATGTCCCCTAGTTTGTAATGTCGCCTAGTTTGTAATGTCCCCTAGTTTGTACCATTCTCTAGTTTGTAATGTCCCATAGTTTCCAGTGTATCCTAGATTCCAGTGCCCCATACTGTGTACTGTATCCTAGTTTCCAGTCTCTCCTAGTCTTTAATATCCCCTTGTCTCCAGTCTATAGTAGTAATAGTCTATATTTTCTTTGTTTTACAATTTTCATTGTCCCCGGTTTGTAACGTCCACCTGTTCCAGTTCCCCTAATCTGACTGTCCCCTAATCTAACTGCCCCCAATTTCACTGCCCCCCAATCTCACTGCCCCCAATCTCACTGCCCCTCCATCTCACTGCTCCCCAATCTCACTGCCCCAATCTCACTGCCCCTAATCTCACTGCCCCCCAATCTCACTGCCCCCAATCTCACTGCCCCTCCATCTCACTGCTCCCCAATCTCACTGCCCCCAATCTCACTGCCCCTAATCTCACTGCCCCTCCATCTCACTGCTCCCCAATCTCACTGCTCCCCAATCTCACTGCCCCTAATCTCACTGTCCCCTAATCTCACTGTCTTCTAATCTCACTGCCCCTCAATCTCACTGCCCCTCAATCTCACTGCCCCTCAATCTCACTGCCCCCTAATCTCACTGTCCCCTAATCTCACCGTCCCCCAATCTCACTGCCATCTAAAGTCACTGCCCCCAATCTCACTGCTCCTAATCTCACTGTCCCCTAATCTCACTGCCCCTAATCTCACTGCCCCTCCATCTCACTGCTCCCCAATCTCACTGCTCCCCAATCTCACTGCCCCTAATCTCACTGTCCCCTAATCTCACTGTCTTCTAATCTCACTGCCCCTCAATCTCACTGCCCCTCAATCTCACTGCCCCTCAATCTCACTGCCCCTCAATCTCACTGCCCCCTAATCTCACTGTCCCCTAATCTCACCGTCCCCCAATCTCACTGCCATCTAAAGTCACTGCCCCCAATCTCACTGCTCCTAATCTCACTGTCCCCCAATCTCACTGTCCCTAATCTCACTGCCCCAATCTCACTGCCCCTGGTCTCACTGTCCCCCAATCTCACTGCCCCCTAATCTCACTGCCCCCCAATTTCACTGTCCTCTAATCTCACTGTCCCCCCTCACTGTCCTTTAGTTTTCACTGTTCTGTAATTTTCCTGATTCTCAGTCATCAGTTTCTCCTGGTTTCTACTGCCCCCTACTTTCCAGCTAGATTTCCAGTGCCTACCCTTCTCTCTCTCTCTCTCTCTCTCTCTCTCTCTCTCTCTCTCTCTCTCTCTCTCTGTCACACTTAAATTTATCACACCGACACACTGTATATTGTAGTGTCTTATTCTGATGCTGTTGTCATGGCAACTCTTTTATACACAGGCAACGATGTAACATTTTCCTTCTGGCCACACACACACACACACACACACACACACACACACACAGTCATATTAGTGGTATATAAACACAGAGTCTGTGGTGTATGAACCTAGTTAAAGATTCAGGTCCTTGTATTCAGGTTACACAGATTGTAGTGTTTATAAGATAAGTGTTTATTTTCTTTTTTAATCACTGGTTGAATTTTAAAACAGCTTCCAATCTTGTTATTCATCACCACACAGAACAGCACTTGATCCAGCACATTCCTTTATCTGGAAAGGTAAAGTAGAAGCAGTATTATTTTGCAGCTAGCAGCAGAAGGTGTGAAGCTTTGATCTGAGCAGAAAAACATTCTGTCTGTTGAGAGCAGTGAAGAAGTAAACTAAAGTAAAATATTTCCAGCCTTTCAGTTAAGCTGAGTTTTTAATTTCGTCTGGTCTGATTTCTTCAGCTGAATAATCAAAATAAATTCATGTAACCCTACCCTCAGAAAATAAGAGACGGATTCGAGTGCAGTTTCAGTGATGTTTAATAAGAACAGAGCCCACAAATCCAGAACCAGAGCAAATCAGATGTCTGGTGATTGGGAACAGGTTAGAGGTGGACTCTGGGGTGTGTGGTCGGGGGCGGACATGTTTGTAGGCCCCAGTGCATTCTGGGAATTGACACCCACATACCTACAAGCTACCCTAAAGGAATTGTTGCTATGGTTACATCCTGTTGATTTGATTTAAATATGAACTGTAGATCATTAATGATAAGATTCAGACCAGACTGATGGTTAGGTTTTGTCAGGATCATCCATGATATGCAGCGGCTCAAGAGTCTTGAGAGAGCTCTTTGCTTTTACCCATCATGAGATGTTTCTTGTGTGATCCCTTGGTAATGAGACACCTTTTTATAGGCCATCAGTTGGGACTGAACCAACTGATGTTAATTTGCACTGACCAGCGGGCAGGATTGCTTTCTAATTACTGATTGATTTCAGCTGGTGTCTTGGCTTTCCATGCCTGTTTGCACCTCCCTTTCTTTGTGTGTTCAATACTTTTCCCTGTGTCATTTCACATTATTAGACATAACTTAATTTATGGACATCTATGGTTTGATTTCTTTGCATGTGTGGATTTCATGGGCGGTTCCTAACACCTGGTGAAAATTTCATGTCAATAGCACCTTTAGAAATATATTTACTGATAAAAATGGTGACATGTTCAATACTTATTTTACCCGCTGTATATACATATATTAGAACATGGAACATATTAATATTAACGATAATATAATGGTATAATGATAACTTTTATAACACAAATGAGTATTTTCAGTTATTTTCTGTGTGTGTGTGTGTGTGTGTGTGTGTGTGTGTGTGTGTGTGTGTGTATGAATGAGAGTGTTATATAAGAACCTCTGCTAGTGGTCAGAGGTCAGTTTGGTTAGGCAGAGCTGACTCAAACTGAGCACACATAATAGTGTGTGTGTGTGAGAGAGTGAGAGAGTGAGAGAGAGAGAGAGAGAGAGAGAGAGAGAGAGAGAGAGAGAGAGAGAGAGAGAGAGAGAGAGAGAGAGAGAGAGAGGAGGCATGAACTGAAGCACACATCAACCAGTTATGTAAATGAATGTAGTCTCTTTAGGGGGGGTGTGTGTGTGTGTGGTGAGTTCACATGTCCACCCAGTTTCACATGTCCCCTAGTTTCACATGTCCACTAGATTTTACAAGTCTCCTAGTTTCACATATCTCCTAGTTTCACATGTCCCCTACTTTCACATGTCCCCCTAGATTTTACAAGTCCCTAGTTTCACATGTCTCCTAGTTTCACGTATCCCTAGTTTCACATGTCTTCTAGTTTCACATGTCCCCTAGTTTCACATGTCTTCTAGTTTCACATGTCTTCTAGTTTCACATGTCTCCTAGTTTCACATGTCCCCCTAGTTTCACATGTCTCCTAGTCTCACATGTCCCCTAGTTTCACATATCCCTAGTTTCACATGTCCTCTAGTTTCACATGTCCCCTAGTTTCACATGTCTTCTAGTTTCACATGTCTTCTAGTTTCACATGTCTCCTAGTTTCACATGTCCCTCTAGTTTCACATGTCTCCTAGTCTCACATGTCCCTAGTTTCACATATCCCTAGTTTCACATGTCCCCTAGTTTCACATGTCCCCTAGTTTCACATGTCTCCTAGTCTCACATGTCCCCTAGTTTCACATATCCCTAGTTTCACATGTCCCCTAGTTTCACACGTCCCCTAGTTTCACATGTCCCCTAGTTTCACGTATCCCTAGTTTCACATGTCTTCTAGTTTCACATGTCCCCTAGTTTCACATATCCCTAGTTTCACATGTCCCCTAGTTTCACATGTCCCTAGTTTCACATGTCCCCTAGTTTCACATGTCTCCTAGTCTCACATGTCCCCTAGTTTCACATATCCCTAGTTTCACATGTCCCCTAGTTTCACATGTCCCCTAGTTTCACATGTCCCCTAGTTTCCCCTTCCAGTTTTATTCCCCCAGTTTCACATGTCCCTAGTTTCACATGTCCCCTAGTTTCACATGTCTCCTAGTTTCATGTCTCCTAGTCTCACATGTCCCCTAGTTTCACATGTCCCTAGTTTCACATGTCCCCTAGTTTCAAATGTCTCCTAGTTTCATGTCTCCTAGTCTCACATGTTTGGTTAGGCAGAGCTGACTCAAACTGAGCACACATAATAGTGTGTGTGTGTGTGTGTGTGTGTGTGGTGAGAGAGAGAGAGACATGAACTGAAGCACACATCAACCAGTTATGTAAATGAATGTAGTCTCTTTAGTGTGTGTGTGTGTGGGGTTCACATGTCCCCTAGTTTCACATGTCCCCTTGTTTCACATATCCCCTAGTTTCACATGTTTTTTTCCCCTAGTTTCACATGTCCCCTAGTTTCACATGTCCCCTAGTTTCACATATCCCCTAGTTTCACATGTCCCCTAGTTTCACATGTCTCTAGTTTCACATGTCCCCTAGTTTCACATGTCCCCTAATTTCACATGTCCCTAGTTTCACATGTCCCCTAGTTTCACATGTCCCCTAATTTCACATGTCTCCTAGTTTCACATGTCCCCTAATTTCACATGTCCCTAGTTTCACATGTCCCCTAGTTTCACATATCCCTAATTTCACATGTCCCCTAGTTTCACATATCCCTAGTTTCACATGTCCCCTAGTTTCACATGTCTTCTAGTTTCACATGTCCCCTAGTTTCACATGTTCCCTAGATTCACATGTCCCCTAGTTTCACATGTCCCCTAGTTTCACATGTCTCTAGTTTCACGTCTCCTAGTTTCACATGTCTCCTAGTTTCACATGTCTTCTAGTTTCACATATCCCCTAGTTTCACATGTCCCCTAGTTTCACATGTCCCCTTGTTTCACATGTCTCCTAGTTTCACATGTCCCCTAGTTTCAAATGTCTCCCAGTTTCATGTCTCCCTAAGTTTCAGACTGTCCTCCCTTTGTTTAGACATGTCCTCCCTTTTTTGTTTCATTTTGTTGTGAGTGTTCACATGTCCCCTAGTTTCACATGTCCCCTTGTTTCACATATCCCCTAGTTTCACATTTTTCTTCCCCTAGTTTCACATGTCTCCTAATTTCACATATCCCCTAGTTTCACATGTCCCCTAGTTTCACATATCCCTAGTTTCACATGTCCCCTAGTTTCACATGTCTTCTAGTTTCACATGTCCCCTAGTTTCACATGTCCCCTAATTTCACATGTCTCCTAGTTTCACATGTCCCCTAGTTTCACATGTCCCCTAATTTCACATGTCTCCTAGTTTCACATGTCCCCTAATTTCACATGTCTCCTAGTTTCACATGTCCCCTAGTTTCACATGTCCCCTAGTTTCCTATCCCCAATTTCTGTCCCCTAGTTTCACATATCCCTAGTTTCACATGTCCCCTAGTTTCACTGTCTTCTAGTTTCACATGTCCCCTAGTTTCACAGTCCCAGTTCCATTCCCCAGTTTCACATGTCCCCTAGTTTCACATTCCTAGTTTCACGTCCCTAGTTTCACATGTCCCCTAGTTTCACATGTCTCCTAGTTTCACATGTCTCCTAATTTTCTATTTCAGTAAATTACAGCATCCACTAGTTTTCTTGCATCTCACTATTCATTGTCTAAAATTTCTTGTCCACTCATTGCCCATTATTTTGTTCCCTAGTTTGCAGTGTTCACTACAATCCAGTGTCCACCAGTTTCTAATTTGTGTCATTTCCAGCATCCCTAATTTCCTGTTGTCTCACTGAATGGAGATCATTTAGCTTAATCTTTCTCTCCCTTGATTTCCTATTTCACTAGTTTCCACTGTCCCCCGGTGCTCTGGTTTTCTTGACCTCTCAGTGCCCTTAGATAATTATAGAACACTATAGTTCTATTTATTTCCAATTGACCTTTAGGTACAGTTTTTACATTCCAGTTTTTCTGTCCCCTAGTTTATCTGTCCCCTAGTTTTTAAGGTCCCCTAGTATTTAAAGTCCCCTAGTTTATCTCTCCCCTGGTTTTTAAGGTCCCCTAGTATTTAAGGTCCCCTAGCTAATGTCTCTTGCATTATTTCCCTAATCACTACAAACAAACAGTCTCCTTTATTAACATTTTCCAGACACACCAGACACACACACACACACACACACACACACACGCACACACCACACACACACACGCACACACACCGTTTCAGAACATATGTCCCTGGATGATACGCAGGTGCAAAACACACACACACACACACACACACACACACACATACACACACACACACAGCCTTTTTTATGCAATTTTCAACTCTATGAAATTAGGCCTGTAGCCCAGTGACTGTTTCTCTGTGTGTGTGTGTGTGTGTGTGTGTGTGTGTGTGTGTGTGTGTGTGTGTGGTGTGTGTGTGTGTGTGTGTGTGTGTGTGTTTCTTGCTATGAATAACATTTAAAATGAAATAAATGAACATAATGTAATAAATGTAGTTTAAAAAGCTTTATAAAATAAAGACTTAAGTTTAATACAAGAAACATGAACCCTAATGATGCTCCAGCTCAGGTTCCTGCTAATACACTGCATGACCATACAGTCCCACTCTCAGTGTTTATAATGATTTATAATCCCACTTTCTGTCTTTATAATGATTTATAATCCCACTCTCTGTGTTTATAATGATTTATAATCCCACTCTCAGTGTTTATAATGATTTATAATCCCACTCTCTGTGTTTATAATGATTTATAATCCCACTCTCTGTGTTTATAATGATTTATAATCCCACTCTCTGTGTTTATAATGATTTATAATCCCACTCTCAGTGTTTATAATGATTTATAATCCCACTCTCTGTGTTTATAATGATTTATAATCCCACTCTCTGTGTTTATAATGATTTATAATCCCACTCTCAGTGTTTATAATGATTTATAATCCCACTCTCAGTGTTTATAATGTTTTATAATCCCACTCTCTGTGTTTATAATGATTTATAATCCCACTCTCTGTGTTTATAATGATTTATAATCCCACTCTCAGTGTTTATAATGATTTATAATCCCACTCACATTGTTTATAATGATTTATAATCCCACTCTCTGTGTTTATAATGATTTATAATCCCACTCTCAGTGTTTATAATGATTTATAATCCCACTCTCAGTGTTTATAATGATTTATAATCCCACTCACATTGTTTTTAATGATTTATAATCCCACTCTCTGTGTTTATAATGATTTATAATCCCACTCTCAGTGTTTATAATGATTTATAATCCCACTCTCAGTGTTTATAATGATTTATAATCCCACTCACATTGTTTATAATGATTTAGAATCCCACTCTCTGTGTTTATAATGATTTATAATCCCACTCTCTGTGTTTATAATGATTTATAATCCCACTCACATTGTTTATAATGATTTATAATCCCACTCTCAGTGTTTATAATGATTTATAATCCCACTCTCAGTGTTTATAATGATTTATAATCCCACTCTCTGTGTTTATAATGATTTATAATCCCACTTTTTGTGTTTATAATGATTTATAATCCCATGCTCAGTGTTTATAATGATTTATAATCCCACTCTCAGTGTTTATAATGATTTATAATCCCACTCTCTGTATTTATAATGATTTATAATCCCACTCTCAGTGTTTATAATGTTTTATAATCCCACTCTCAGTGTTTATAATGATTTATAATCCCACTCTCTGTGTTTATAATGATTTATAATCCCACTCTCAGTGTTTATAATGATTTATAATCCCACTTTCTGTGTTTATAATGATTTATAATCCCATGCTCAGTGTTTATAATGATTTATAATCCCACTCTCAGTGTTTATATTGATTTATAATCCCACTCTCTGTGTTTATAATGATTTATAATCCCACTCTCAGTGTTTATAATGATTTATAATCCCACTATGTGTTTATAATGATTTATAATCCCACTCTCGTGTTTATAATGATTTATAATCCCACTCCAGTGTTTATAATGATTTATAATCCCACTCTCAGTGTTTATAATGATTTATAATCCCACTCTCAGTGTTTATAATGATTTATAATCCCACTCTCGTGTTTATAATGATTTATAATCCCACTCTCAGTGTTTATAATGATTTATAATCCCACTCTCAGTGTTTATAATGATTTATAATCCCACTCTCAGTGTTTATAATGATTTATAATCCCACTCTCAGTTTTATAATGATTTATAATCCCACTCCATGTTTATAATGATTTATAATCCCACTCTCGGTTTATAATGATTTATAATCCCACTCTCGTGTTTATAATGTTTATAATCCCACTTGTGTTTATAATGATTTATAATCCCATCTCGTGTTTATAATGATTTATAATCCCACTCTCGTGTTTATAATGATTTATAATCCCACTCTCAGTGTTTATAATGATTTATAATCCCACTCTCGTTTTATAATGATTTATAATCCCACTCTCAGTGTTTATAATGATTTATAATCCCACTCTCAGTGTTTATAATGATTTATAATCCCACTCTCGTGTTTATAATGTTTATAATCCCACTTGTGTTTATAATGATTTATAATCCCACTCTCGTGTTTATGATTTATAATCCCACTCTCGTGTTTATAATGATTTATAATCCCACTCTCAGTGTTTATAATGATTTATAATCCCACTCTCGTGTTTATAATGATTTATAATCCCACTCTCAGTGTTTATAATGATTTATAATCCCACTCTCAGTGTTTATAATGATTTATAATCCCACTCTTTTTTCCCCGTTTTTTTATAATGATTTATAATCCCACTCTCAGTGTTTATAATGATTTATAATCCCACTCTCAGTGTTTATAATGATTTATAATCCCACTCTCAGTGTTTATAATGATTTATAATCCCACTCTCAGTGTTTATAATGATTTATAATCCCACTCTCAGTGTTTATAATGATTTATAATCCCACTCTCAGTGTTTATAATGATTTATAATCCCACTCTCAGTGTTTATAATGATTTATAATCCCACTCTAGTGTTTATAATGATTTATAATCCCACTCTCAGTGTTTATAATGATTTATAATCCCACTCTCAGTGTTTATAATGATTTATAATCCCACTCTCGTGTTTATAATGATTTATAATCCCACTCTCAGTGTTTATAATGATTTATAATCCCACTCTCAGTGTTTATAATGATATATAATAACTCATCCCCTTTAATGGGATTATATCCTGACAATAATAATAATTATTACTGTTGAACCAGAACTGTCCTGCACCCTGTTTTGCCTTTGTTAGAATTGTGACAATGTCTTTCTTTTGTGTGTGTGTGTGTGTCGTGTGCGTGTGCGTGTGCGTGTGCGTGTGCGTGTGTGTGTGTGTGTGTGTGTGTTTAAAGCACTTTATTCTGAACCCAAACACCCCCTGAGATGAACTCTTCAATTTTTGTCTCTCTCTCAAAGTGATGTGATAAACAGACTGGACACTCGGCAGCCAAGACAAGGACACACAGCTATTACAGTTCTGTGTGTGTGTGTGTGTGTGTGTGTGTGTGTGTGTGTGTGTGTGTGTGTGTGTGTGTGTGTGTGTGTGTGTCTGTGATTCAGTTCATTCACATATTCAGCACCATAAAGAGACAAAAGCAGAAAGTTTCAGTTTGTATACTTCAGATTAACACATTAAAAAAAATACACTGTTTGATGTCATGGTCATCTATGATCCTCCTCATCATCATCATCATCATCATCATCCTCATCCTCATCATCCTCATCACTGTGTGTATCAGCAGTGTGTTACTGTGTTTATCAGCAGTGTGATACTGTATGTATCAGGAGTGTGTTACTGTGTGTATCAGGAGTGTGTTACTGTGTGTATCAGCAGTGTGTTACTGTGTGTATCAGCAGTGTGTTACTGTGTGTATCAGCAGTGTGTTACTGTGTGTATCAGGAGTGTGTTACTGTGTGTATCAGGAGTGTGATACTGTGTGTATCAGCAGTGTGTTACTGTGTGTATCAGGAGTGTGTTACTGTGTGTATCAGGAGTGTGTTACTGTGTGTATCAGGAGTGTGATACTGTGTGTATCAGCAGTGTGTTACTGTGTGTATCAGCAGTGTGTTACTGTGTGTATCAGGAGTGTGTTACTGTGTGTATCAGGAGTGTGATACTGTGTGTATCAGCAGTGTGTTACTGTGTGTATCAGGAGTGTGTTACTGTGTGTTTCAGGAGTGTGTTACTGTGTGTATCAGGTGTGTGATACTGTGTTTATCAGCAGTGTGTTACTGTGTGTATCAGGAGTGTGTTACTGTGTGTATCAGCAGTGTGTTACTGTGTGTATCAGCAGTGTGATACTGTGTTTATCAGGAGTGTGTTACTGTGTGTATCAGGAGTGTGCTACTGTGTGTATCAGCAGTGTGTTACTGTGTGTATCAGGAGTGTGTTACTGTGTGTATCAGGAGTGTGATACTGTGTGTATCAGCAGTGTGATACTGTGTGTATCAGCAGTGTGTTACTGTGTGTATCAGCAGTGTGTTACTGTGTGTATCAGGAGTGTCTTACTGTGTGTATCAGGAGTGTGTTACTGTGTGTATCAGGAGTGTGTTACTGTGTGTATCAGGAGTGTGTTACTGTGTGTATCAGCAGTGTGTTACTGTGTGTATCAGCAGTGTGTTATTGTGTGTATCAGCAGTGTGTTACTGTGTGTATCAGGAGTGTGATACTGTGTTTATCAGGAGTGTGTTACTGTGTGTATCAGGAGTGTGTTACTGTGTGTATCAGGAGTGTGTTACTGTGTGTATCAACACTGCTGATACTGTGTGTATCAGCAGTGTGTTACTGTGTGTATCAGCAGTGTGTTACTGTGTGTATCAGGAGTGTGATACTGTGTGTATCAGGAGTGTGTTACTGTGTGTATCAGCAGTGTGTTACTGTGTGTATCAGGAGTGTGATACTGTGTGTATCAGGAGTGTGTTACTGTGTGTATCAACACTGCTGATACTGTGTGTATCAGGAGTGTGTTACTGTGTGTATCAGGAGTGTGTTACTGTGTGTATCAGGATTGTGTTACTGTGTGTATCAGCAGTGTGTTACTGTGTGTATCAGGAGTGTGTTACTGTGTGTTTTAGGAGTGTGTTACTGTGTGTATCAGGAGTGTGTTACTGTGTGTATCAGGATTGTGTTACTGTGTGTATCAGCAGTGTGTTACTGTGTGTATCAGGAGTGTGTTACTGTGTGTTTTAGGAGTGTGTTACTGTGTGTATCAGGAGTGTGTTACTGTGTGTATCAGGATTGTGTTACTGTGTGTATCAGCAGTGTGTTACTGTGTGTATCAGGAGTGTGTTACTGTGTGTTTTAGGAGTGTGATACTGTGTGTATCAGGAGTGTGTTACTGTGTGTATCAGGATTGTGTTACTGTGTGTTTTAGGAGTGTGATACTGTGTGTATCAGGAGTGTGTTACT
>JAUCMX010000003.1:732104-734604 GCA_033459395.1 Hemibagrus guttatus
GAAATAAAGACCTTCTGATGGGACGAGTGTTCATAGCTGAAGATAGAGAAAATAAAGAGACTGCTGAGGGGACGAGTGTTTATAGCTGAAGATAGAGAAAATAAAGAGAGACTGCTGAGGGGACGAGTGTTTATAGCTGAAGAGAGAGAGAATAAAGAGAGACTGGTGAGGGAATGAGAGTTTATAACCGAAGAAAAAGAAAAAAGAGAGACGGCTGAGGAGACGAGTTTTTATAGCTGATAGAGAGAGAGAGAATAAAAAGAGAGACTGCTGAGGGACGAGTTTTTATAGCTGAAGATAGAGAAAATAAAGTGAGACTGCTGAGGGGACGAGTGTTTATAGCTGAAGAGAGAGAGAGAATAAAGAGAGACTGCTGAGAAGACGAGTATTTATAGCTGAAAAGAAAGAGAGAATAAAGAGAGACTGGTGAGGGAATGAGTGTTTATAGCCCAAGAGAGAGAGAATAAAGAGAGACTGCTGAGGGGACGAGTGTTTATAGCTGAAGAGAGAGAGAATAAAGAGAGACTGATGACAGGACAAGTGTTTATAGCTGAAGAGAGAGAATAAAGAGAGACTGCTGAGGGGACGAGTGTTTATAGCCGAAGAGAGAGAGAATAAAGAGAGACTGCTGAGGGGACGAGTGTTTATAGCTGAAGAGAGAGAGAATAAAGAGAGACTGATGACAGGACAAGTGTTTATAGCTGAAGAGAGAGAATAAAGAGAGAGCTGAGGGGACGAGTGTTTATAGCCGAAGAGAGAGAGAATAAAGAGAGACTGCTGAGGGGGATGAGTGTTTATAGCCGAAGAGAGAGAGAATAAAGAGAGACTGCTGAGGGGACGAGTGTTTATAGCTGAAGAGAGAGAATAAAGAGAGACTCCTATGAGGATGAGTGTCTCTTTATTTTCTCACTTTATTCTTTGTATAGAGGACATGTTTTTACAGCTGAAGAGAGAGAGAATAAAGAGAGACTGGTGAGGGGGCGAGTGTTTATAGCTGAAGAGAGAGAGAATAAAGAGAGAATGCTGAGGGGATGAGTGTTTATAGCTGAAGAGAGAGAGACTAAAGAGAGACCGCTGAGCGGACGAGTGTTTATAGCTGAAGAGAGAGAGAATAAAGAGAGAATGCAGAGAAGACGAGTGTTAATATCTGAAGAGAGAGAATAAAGAGAGACTGCTGAGCTTACAAGTGTTTATAGCTGAAGAGAGAGAGAATAAAGATAGACTGCTGCGGGGACGAGTGTTTATAGCTGAAGAGAGAGAATAAAGAGAGACTACAAAGAGGACGAGTGTCTCTTTATTCTTTATATAATGGATGAGTGTTTGTAGCTGATAGAGAGAGAGAATAAAGAGAGACTGCTGAGGGGACGAGAGTTTATAGCCCAAGAGAGAAAATAAAGAGAGACTGCTGAGGGGACGAGTGTTTATAGCTGAAGAGAGAGAGAATAAAGAGAGACTGCTGAGGGGACGAGTGTTTATAGCTGAAGAGAGAGAGAATAAAGAGAGACTGCTGAGGGGACGAGTGTTTATAGCTGAAGAGAGAGAGAATAAAGAGAGAGACTGGTGAGGGGACGAGTGTTTATAGCTGAAGAGAGAGAGAATAAAGAGAGACTGCTGAGGGGACGAGTGTTTATAGCTGAAGAGAGAGAGAATAAAAAGAGAGACTGGTGAGGGGACGAGTGTTTATAGCTGAAGAGAGAGAGAATAAAGAGAGACTGCTGAGGGGACGAGTGTTTATAGCTGAAGTGTATAGCAGAACACTGAGACGATTTCCAGATAGCGGGTTTATCTCTGGCGTTGAATCTGCTGAGTTTGTGGTGCTGGTGGAGAAGTGGGTCAGAATCTGGAGCACAGTTTGACCTCGAACACTAAAAGCATATTGCAGCATCCGCAATATTTCCTTACACACACATCTGTTTATTTATTCCTGATATTGTACTGTACCTCGTTTCTGTCTCCATGTAGAATGGTATTTTATTTTAAACCCCACACTTCTGTCTGCTACGTGCTGGTTTTTTCTGATAAAGTTCTGCAGATGTTCTTCAGCTCTAAAGCCTCAGCAGCTCCAGCACTTTCTCTGTCTGACCTGGATTGTCTTCTCTACAGTTTCTAACACACCCTCACTCACTTCCTCTGTTTCTCCTCCGTTAAATTCCCTTCTTAAGAGCCGTTAATCACTTAATCAGATCGAGCTGTAACATCTAATTAACATATATGCAAATGAGTTTTTATTGATTAAGCCTAATTAGCATTTGATGAAACGAGGCCTCTCTAATAAAAATAATCATGTGCTTTAAAACAAAGATAAAGAGGTTTCAGGTTTTACTAGCGATCATGTGTCACTCACTCAGACACTGTGTGTGTGTGTGTGTGTGTGTGTGTGTGTGTGTGTGTGTGTGTGTGTGTGTATGTGTCCTGAATAACAGAGTCCAGGCTTCTATTGTGTGTGCGTTGTAAGATTTTAATATTTAATGATATCATCATGTTACTCTGGAACACTGAC
>JAUCMX010000003.1:739604-757104 GCA_033459395.1 Hemibagrus guttatus
GTGTGTGTGTGTGTCAGAAAATGCAGCTCTTGTTGGTCAGTTTTACTTTCAATTATTTTCACAGAGGAACTGATGGAGGATCTGAACTGAGGTATGGAACCTTCAGAGGAAAGTAGAAAGAATCTGCTGTTTCTCAAAATCCCTCCTCAGATCAACCTGCCTTTGGAGGATTTGTTAGAAAGCCACCTTAGATGTAGAGATTTCACGACTAAAGTCAAATCAGTTCATCTAGAATTCTAAATCAAACCCAAAGACAGAGTGCTGCTAAAGTCAGAAGTTTATTGTCCAGTTGGAAAGAGAGGAGGAAGGTCACTAAGGGCCAAGTCCAGAGTTGCTCTCTCTTGCTCTTTCTTCATCTGCTGACTCTCTTTGGTCTTCTTCTTGTTCTTCTTCCTGAGCTTCTGGAAGGACGGTATGGGAAAGCGCTTCAGCTTCTTATCAGCTGTCTCAAGCTCCTTCTCTCCTGCCTCCAGCTCTTCTGTCATCTCCTGCATGGTGGCCATCGCCAGAGTCTTCTGCTCCATCCTCTCCTTTTCAGCCTGAAACCTTCTCCTCAGTTCATTCACCACCAGAAACTCCTCCGTGGCCTGTCTCTCTCTCTTCAGGAGCTCGAATCTCTCTTGATTTTTCTCCTTCTCCATGTTCTTCCTTTCTTTCTCCAGCTCCAGCACCATCCTCCTTTTTTCTTCCTGAAGCTCTTTCTTCATTTCCTCCCTTTCCTTCACCAGAGCGTTGATCACTTTTGTTGACTGAACTTCTCTCTCATTGCACTCCATCAGCTCTTGTTTCTCTTGACTCGCGTACGAGGAAGTCTGAAAGATGTTGATTATCAGTCCGAGCTCCAAGTGTCTCTTCATTTTAACCCTTTCCTTCACCAGAACGTTGATCACTTCTGTGGACCGAGCTTCTCTAGCTTTACTGTCTCTCAGCTGGAGCTCAAGTCTCTCTATCTCTTTCTCCAAGTCCTGTCTTCTCTTGATGTTTGTCCTCTTACGGAGCTTCTGGAACCAGCGTGGACCGAAGTTCTTCAGCCTCTTATCGACTTCCTTCAGCCCCTCCCTCGTCTCAGGATCCATATTCCTGGCTTTCTGCTTGAGTTCTTCCACAGTTTCTATCAGGTTGACCACCTCTGCGGTCATCGTCTCCAGCACTTTTTCCTCTTCAAGAATGATTTGCTCCAGTCCTTCAGAGTGTTTTTTCCAGCTGTCTTCAGCTATCTTCTGCCTTTTGTAAAACCACTCTGTCTTCTTCTCCATGTTCCTTTTCTCTTCCTCAAGCTGGAGCATCAAGCTGTATTTATCAGCCTGAAATCTTCTCCTCATTTCATCCCTTTCCTTCAGCAGAGCCTCCATCTCTTCTCTCATCTGAGCTTCTCTGACCTCGCTCTCTCTCCGCTGGAGCTCCAGCAGTCTCTCTTTCTCCTTCTCCATCTTCTCCTTCACTTCCTCAAGCTCCAGCACCAACCTGTCTTTATCAGCCAGGAGCCTTTTCTCCATTTCATCCCTTTCCTTCAGCAGAGCCTCCATCTCTGATCATTTCAGACCATAAATCATTCAGAAACAACAGCAGAAAAACACCAGTTAGGAGAAAAACAATCAGAACGACAGAATCATAAAAAATGGAGTTAAAAATGAAGAAAGGATTTTGTCCTCATCATTTCCTCTCAGATGTTTGAAGACAGATTAAAAATGAGGGAATTAAAGGACATTAAATCAGGTCTGAATGGTGTTAAAGCTTTCCTCCATCACTTTACTGAATCTTTCCCCTAAACTCTTTCTGGTCACATGACCTCCAGTTACACAGAAAACTGCTTTTATCCAAACAGAGAGTTTTTTTCCTCTTTACCTGAAAGTCCTGTTAGCTTCTCTGACCTTTCTGCAGATGAACAAACTGGTAGAAGACCATTCAAATCTCCAGCTTCGTCTGAACGCGGTGATTGTGTGTGTCGGTGTGTGTCGGTGTGTGTCGGTGTGTGTCGATGTGTGTCGATGTGTGTCGGTGTGCCATGGAAACAGAATCGGAATCAGAACTCGGAATCAGAATCATTCTGGAACTTCACTCTGTGACACCTGTGAGTTCTGACCAGATCCAGGACCACTGTGTCCACTGCTGCAGAGGATTTCTCTTCTCTCTCATTGTTCTAACAAACTAAACAGAAGAAGAAGAAGAAAATATCTTCCTTCACTTTTCACCCTAAATGTTCTGAGTTGTTGATATTGACCACTGAGGCTGACCATAAACAAACGAATGCATCAACACAGCTGAAATAAAGCCATAAAATCCTCCAGGAAAAGTCTTTCACCTGAAGGAACCAGCAGCACACCTTCACACTCAGAGGGAACAGTCCTAGAATAAACATTTAAAATAAATTAATTTAGCAAAAAAAATATAAATATTTCCATTAAAAATTGCATAAAAAGCATTAAAACAAAAAGAAAGTTTTTTTTTTTTTAAATATTTATTGAAGACATTCCACATTCACACCAAAATAAAAAAAAGATTTTTATATAGACTTATTTTCCATATAGAGCTATAGTGAGTAAGATAGATATTTTTAATTTTTATTTTAAACATTAAACAAAATCTCTGTGAAACAGATATATACACAAAGCCGAGTATTTAACACTATACAAGGACTTCGAGTGAGTGTGTTTACGCTCACCTAGAATACAAATCCATCATAGAATAAACTTTATTACTCTCCAAAACACACACACACACACACACACACACACACACACACACACCTAAAAATGAGCAGAAAGCGAGCAGACACACAGCTCTTTAAAACCCACTACAGCATCCAGAGGCTCATGCAGCACGTCCATTTAAAACAGCGTTGGTCAAATAGAACAGAAACTCAATGTACAGAAAATAGTCCAGTTTGCGAGGCAACACACCAGCAGCAGGAAAACGACTGAAACTTCATTTTATGCTAATGAGCTATGATTCAGCCGATACGCGGCAGGCGATGTGGACTCGAATGTTTCCTTGGAAAAATCCAACAGTAAACAGTGAAGTCCACGGCGCGAGCATCCTGACGAGATTTCTTTTAGATTTTTAGATCTAAAGTGAAATGTGTGTGTGTGTGTGTGTGTGTGTGTGTGTGACCTGCGGCAAGACAACGATAACACAAAAATAGCACAAATTCATTTAAAAGAACATTTTTTGAGGAAACTCTTCAGATGACGAGAAACAGGTTGCTAAAGTTAGATGATGTTTATATTAAAAATTCACAAAAAAGCTCAACTCCTAATTAGGGATTTAACTCTATAAAAATTTAACACTATAATAATAACAATAATAATAATAACAATAATAATAATAATAATAATAAGTGATCATTTTGTTTATACAGAGGAAGGAATGTGAGAAACTGAACACAATAAAACATCTTGTTTGTTAATAAATTAATATAAATTAAATAAGGGTGTGTAAACTTTTGCACAGGATCGAGTGGCATTATAACTTTCTTTTATCTTTAAATCTAAAAGATTATTTAATGTTCAGTTCTCCTTATGGTGTGTCCTCACTATGTATTACCCATAATCAGTCAGTATAGCAGTAAAATTAGCTACATGGTTTGTTTAGCATTGCTGTGCTAATCTCACATGCTAGGCTCTAATCTAACGTGCTGTGTAGCTAGCAGGCTAGGATAACACAGACACGGCTATATCATTTTGTTTGTTTGTTTTTGTTGATGCCGTGTTGGTGTACATCATTCTAATCTACACACTGTTCCATCACGCTGAAGTTTAATAAACACGCTAACTGTGCTGCTTCAGAAAGCCGCGAGTGTGTTTAGCATGAAGCTAATTGGATCATCTATAACACGAGGACTGAGCAGTGAGGAAAACTGAGTTATAACGAGCTGTGTATTAAAAAATGAGTCATAAAATGAGTTAGAATCACACAATCACACACACACAATCACACACACACAATCACACACTATTTACAACACTGTTAGCAAAGTTACAGCTGGCTCGTCAAATATCAGACTCTGTTAAACTCTCATCAAAAGTTAAACAGCAGTTAGCAAATTCTCTCTCTCTCTCTCTCTCTCTCACACACACACGACAATAATATAAACTAAGCAGCTGATGTCTCTTCACTGGCTGTAACAAAGTCATTAAACATAATCTTGTGAATATATTTGTTCATAGAAGCGTGTGTGTGTGTGTGTGTGTGTGTTTGTGGTGTTCATATCTTCCTCGAGTCTTTTGCTTCAAACAGCTTCATCCGCTCCTGCACTGTTAATCCCTCTTTCAGACTCTGCGGAGAAGAGAAAGAGGTGAGAGTATTACACAGCTATCAATCATGCAGAAAGCCCCTCCCACAAGAGGCCTCACGTCATCTAATAACACCACCACCAACCGCTTCATCCAAAACGTACACACGCTTTCACTGTTCCACCTTTTACTTCACAACAGACTGATAATACACTCACTGTGGATCGACATACCACTGTTGCTATGGTTACAGCACATTTAATCTAAACAATTCTGTGCTGAAATTTACTCTACATCTCTTTTACCTACACTGTGACAGTGATGCTCAAACAAACCTCCACCTGAACCATCAGTCACATGACCTGCTTACGCTTTAGACTTCAGAGCCTGAAGAATTAAACATTACATTCAAAATTATTTTCAAGAAAGCCTTCCCAGAAGAGTTGCAGCTGTTATAGCTGCAAAGGGCGGGACAACTCCATATTACATTCATGTGCATGTAAAGGCAGATGTCCCAATACATTTGGCAATATAAGTGTAAATCTCATGTCAGAATAATATGCAGATTCTATCTATTGTGTTAGTTTTGTGTTTATTTTTGGCGGGTCTGTCTTTTACAGGTTGTGCAATTTACTACATTTTCCAAAGATTCAGGACTGTTATTATCTAGCAATAAAAAAACACCACCTAGTGGCAGAGGCAGATCAATGCATGATTATTTATTTTTTTCAAATGTACACAGGACGTACGAAAACACACAGATCATCATTCTAGAATTCAGATTAAAATAATTGCAAAACTACACACGCGCACACACACGCACACACACACACACACACACACACACACAGGTTAACACACCACAAAATTCAAGCAGTGCTGTTACTGGTGGTTGCTCTGATTGTGTAAGATTATTAACATAAAATATGAGCTACACACACACACAACAACACAGAGCTACACACACAGCTACACACACAGCTACACACACACACACACACACAACACAGAGCTACATACACAACAACAGAGCTACACACAAACAGAGCTACACACACACACACACACACACACAGAGCTACATACACAACAACACAGAGCTACACAAACACAGAGCTACACACACACACACACACACAACAACACAGAGCTACATACAAACACAGAGCTACACACACACACACACAGAGCTACACACACACACACACACACACACAACAACACAGAGCTACACACAAACACAGAGCTACACACAAACACAGAGCTACACACACAAACACAGAGCTACACACAAACACAAAGCTAGACACAAACAGAGCTGCACACACAAAAGCTACTACACTAAAACTGAATTATCACAGTAAATAAATCACTACATAAATCAATACATCAACACCAGGATTACCGACCTACAGGGATCACTCAAGTGTGTTCAATGGATCACTTCAGTAATCTAATTTGGATAACTTCAGTTACCTGGAGTTTTGGTAGCTGATTACTAATAACTTAATAACTTTAATGACATGAACTGGATCTCTTTATATCACCTCCACCTGATCTCTTTATATCACTTGAACTGGATCTCTTTATATCACTTGAAATGGATCTCTTTAATTCACATGAACTGGATCTCTTTATATCACATCCACCTGATCTCTTTATATCACTTGAACTGGATCTCTTTATATCACTTGAAATGGATCTCTTTAATTCACATGAACTGGATCTCTTTATATCACATCCACCTGATCTCTTTATATCACTTGAAATGTATCTTTTTAATTCACCTGAACTGGATCTCTTTATATTACCTGAACTGGATCTCTTTAATTTACTTGAACTGGATCTCTTTATATTACCTGAACTGGATCACTACAGTCACCTAAAAGTTCACCTCACTGGCCTGATCACTGTTGTGACTGGATGAGTTCACATCACTGTTACCCCAAAACTGAACATCTCCAGAAACACACAGAACCAGTAGAGCAGATATAACCAGCAGTTGTGATAAACCCATTGGCAGGCCGTGGGGGAGGGGCATGCTGAGTCAGGTGAAAGGACATGCAAATTTAAGGCTTATTCCAGAAGTATACAATACCTACATCATTGAAGGGGCGGGGTCAGCTATCCCAAGGCACCTCCTCACTCACAGACTGACAGGGCACGAGAGGTAGACTTTAACATTTGTACAATACACTCACACACATTGACTTAGTGAACACACTCATACACACGTAAAAGTAACGCAATCTGGACACTTTAAAGTAACCACTATGAAGTGAAGTCTCTCACCTTTGACCTCACTCCGCGGACCTGCCTGGAAACAGCTGAGCGTTCTTTCTTCAGGAAGTCAGGATTACTCTTTGACTTCATAATATCTGTAACCACACACACACACACACACACACATTAAATATTAATGTTATCACTGTGAACATAAACAGTTCTAACCTTGTGGGGAATTTCCTAAGAAGGTCATTTATAGGTAATGAACAAATAAGTCCAGAAAAATGTGTTTGTGTCTGTGTGTGTGTACAGCACTAAGGAGATTCTTTACCATATCCCGGTGTGTGTGTAGGCGTGTCTCTTTCCCCGAGCGCTTCTGTCGCAGCCAGTAGTTTCTCTCTCAGTTTGCTGATGTCACAGTCAGCTTTAGCTCTCACGATGCTCAGCTCTGTGTAAATGTCCTTATATTTATCAGCTGCATACATCTTATCCTGCACACAGACACACACACACACACACACACACACACATGTATTTATGTAAAATACATTTATAATGTCCCTACTGCACAATAATTGATCTGTCCCTCTTTTTTTACTTTAATAATAAGAGGTTTTGAGCGAGGTCCCCACTAGACGTCCTCATAAAAATTTGCAAGAAAATATGTGAAATGAATATAAAATTTTATTTCTAGTTGTTTCCTAACTATCCACTTGTGTCTCCGAAATTCTACTGTTTGTGTTTACCTGCAAAAATGCAACAATTATAGAAATGTTTTGAAATAAATAATGATCATAGTAATGTCCTCACTACAAATATTAGAACCCTCATGTCCTCATTAAAGTCCTACATGATGTTATAATTATAATTATATAATGTGTGTCTATTTAAATAATGTTTCTAGTAATGACTTCCACATCATACATATATTTCAGCATATGTGTGGTTTTTAGCGTAAACACCTCAGGTGCTGCTGTGGCTGAACTATTCGAAAAACAGATAAAATGTAGTTTTCTTCCAGTAATATATATATATATATACATACATACACACATATATTACCAAAATACATGGAATTGTTTTGATTTAGGCTACACAGAAGACTCATTTTAGGCTACATTTTAACCTTACAATACTTTCTTGCACTTCATTTCTGCTGAAGATGATGCTTTGATGGTTGTTATACAGTTACATGATAGCTTTTCCTGCTGTAAACATCTAATTCTTTAAAGCTGGTCATTTTGTTTTTCCAGCAGTACAGTAGGTTATAATTGGCCTCCTGGTGATCCAGCGGCAGGATTTCATTGCCATGGCCCGGGTTCAATTCCCGAGCAGTGCTGGTCCCAAGCCCGAGGGTTAAAAAATGGGAGGGTTGGGACAGGAAGGGCATCCGACGTAAAAACCTGTGCCAAATCATGCGGGTCAAACGAGCCACTAAAAACAATGGACCCTGCCATTCTGTGGGACAAAGGCTAGGATAAAAAACAAAACAAAACATTAGGTTGTAATTGTTAGAGGTCACTATGCTGAGCCGGAATGATATCCTTCAATGTGAAGTTCTCCGTTTGCACATTTGGGGAATAATCAGACTTTAAATATGTAAATATATATTTATATATATAAAAGATTACAATATCAATATATGATAATATGAAGGCTGTTTTGTCTTAAACTAGGTTTAGTTATATATATATACACACACACACACACACACACACACACACACACACACACACACTGGTGCATGTTTGTCACACTTTAATGTTTCAGATAATCAAACACATTTAAATATTAGTCAAAGATAACACAAGTAAACACATCATGCAGTTTTTAAATGAAGGTTTTTATTATTAAGGGAAAACAAAATCCAAAACTACATGGCCCTGTGTGAAAAAGTGTTTGCCCCCTAAGCCTAATAACTGGTTGGTCCACCCTTAGCAGCAACAACTGCAATCAAGCGTTTTCCATAACTTGCAATGAGTCTGTTACAGCGCTGTGGAGGAATTTTGGCCCACTCATCTTTGCAGAATTGTTGTAATTCAGCCACATTGGAGGGTTTTCGAGCATGAACCACCTTTTTAAGGTCATGCCACAGCATCTCAATGGGATTGAGGTCAGGACTTTGACTCAGCCACTCCAAAGTCTTCATTTTGTTTTCCTTCAGCCATTCAGAGGTGGACTTGCTGGTGTGTTTTGGATCATTGTCCTGCTGCAGAACCCAAGTTCGCTTCAGCTCGAGGTCACAAACAGATGGCCGGACATTCTCCTTCAGGATTTTTTGGTAGACAGCAGAATTCATGGTTCCATTTATCACAGCAAGTCTTCCAGGTCCTGAAGCAGCAGAACAGCCCCAGACCATCACACTACCACCACCATATTTTACTGTTGGTGTGATGTTCTTTTTCTGAAATGCGGTGTTACTTTTACGCCAGACGTAATGGGACACAGACCTTCCAAAAAGTTCCATTTTTGTCTCGTCAGTCCACAGAGTATTTTCCCAAAAGTCTTGGGGATCATCAAGATGTTTTCTGGCAAAACTGAGACGAGCCTTTATGTTCTTTTTGCTCAGCAGCGGTTTTCGTCTTGGAACTCTGCCATGCAAACCATTTTTGCCCAGTCTCTTTCTTATGGTGGAGTCATGAACACTCACCTTAACTGAGGCAGGTGAGGCCTGCAGTTCTTTGGATGTTGTTGTGGGGTCTTTTGTGACCTCCTGGATGAGTTGTCACTGCGCTCTTGGGGTAATTTTGGTCGGCCGGCCGCTCCTGGGAAGGTTCTCCACTGTTCCATGTTTTCACCATTTGTAGATAATGGCTCTCATTGTGGTTTGCGGCAGTCCCAAAGCTTTAGAAATGGCTTTATAACCTTTTCCAGACTGATAGATCTCAATTACTTTCTTTCTCATTTGTTTTTGAATTTCTTTGGATCTCGGCATGATGTCTAGCTTTTGAGGATCTTTTGGTCTACTTCACTTTGTCAGGCAGGTCCTATTTAAGTGAGTTCTTGATTGTGAACAGGTGTGGCAGTAATCAGGCCTGGGTGTGGCTAGAGAAATTGAACTCAGGTGTGATAAACCACAGTTATGTTATGTTTTAACAGGGGGGGCAAACACTTTCACACAGGGCCATGTAGTTTTGGATTTTGTTTTCCCTTAATAATAAAAAGCTTCATTTAAAAACTGCATGATGTGTTTACTTGTGTTATCTTTGACTAATATTTAAATGTGTTTGATTATCTGAAACATTAAAGTGTGACAAACATGCAAAAACATAAGACATCAGGAAGGGGGCCAACACTTTTTCACACCACTGTGTATATATATATATATATATATATATATATATATATATATATATATATATATATATATATATATATATATGCGCATGTCTAATATCTTATTAGATTTTCGTATTTTATCATATTTTTAAAAATATTTTTATTATTCTGTTAGTTTTATATTTCTATTCATTTAAATCTTTATTTTATTTATATTCTAATAGTTCTAGTTTGTAACAAGGACAGTCGGAAAAAAGACATTTCACTACACGTGGTAGTGTGTATGATTGTATATGTGATAAATAAAAGATTTGAATTTGAATATATCGTCCTCACGCTGCACTAACGTCTGTAGAAAAGGTTTAACTTCACATCATGAGACGAGTGTGTCTAGTAATGTCCCCACAAAGCATGACTGAAACTTTTGTCCTCATAATGCAACACAAGGGTTTGTGTGTGTGTGTGTTCGTGTGTGTAGTTACTGATTCTCTCTCTGACACTGCTGCAGTGTGTGTGTGTGTGTGTGTGTGTGTGTGTTACCCTCAGTGCAGACTGAAGCTCATCCTTTAGTGAGTTGATCTCCTGTTTCAGATACTGAATTTCTGAGTCCTTTATACGAAGCAGGACCTAAAACACAGTACATACTGAGT
Source organism: Hemibagrus guttatus (assembly GCA_033459395.1). Taxonomy (NCBI): domain Eukaryota; kingdom Metazoa; phylum Chordata; class Actinopteri; order Siluriformes; family Bagridae; genus Hemibagrus; species Hemibagrus guttatus. Next base: position 749,992 of record JAUCMX010000003.1, read on the forward strand.
GTGTGTGTGTGTGTGTGTGTGTGTGTGTGTGAAATGTGCATGTACTATATGTATCAAAAAAATGTGTGTGTTTGTTTACCTCCAGTTCGTAGAGGTCTTTGCCCTGTGTGAGAGGTGATGGTGCTTTCTCTCCACTGTAGCAGGAACGCATGCGAGAGATCTCCACCGTCAAGCGGTTATTCAGCTCCTAACACACACACACACACACACACACACACACACACACACACAAAGTTGTTAGAACTCTATTCTATGACTGCACTTTCTGAGTTTGAGTGTGTGTGTGTGTCTACATGGTTGTGTGTGTGTAATTGTTGATTCTCTCTCTGACACTGTTGCAATGTGTGTGTGTGTGTGTGTGTATGTGTGTGTACCTGGTTGTGTGTGTGTGTAGTTGTTGATTCTCTCTCTGACACTGCTGCAGTGTGTGTGTGTGTGTGTGTGTACCTGGTTGTGTGTGTGTGTAGTTATTGATTCTCTCTCTGACACTGCTGCAGTGTGTGTGTGTGTGTGTGTGTGTGTGTACCTGGTTGTGTGTGTGGAGTTGTTGATTCTCTCTCTGACACTGCTGCAGTGTGTGTGTGTGTGTGTGTACCTGGTTGTGTGTGTGTAGTTGTTGATTCTCTCTCTGACACTGCTGCAGTGTGTGTGTGTGTGTGTGTGTGTGTGTACCTGGTTGTGTGTGTGGAGTTGTTGATTCTCTCTCTGACACTGCTGCAGTGTGTGTGTGTGTGTGTGTGTGTACCTGGTTGTGTGTGTGTGTGTAGTTGTTGATTCTCTCTCTGACACTGCTGCAGTGTGTGTGTGTGTGTGTACCTGGTTGTGTGTGTGGAGTTGTTGATTCTCTCTCTGACACTGCTGCAGTGTGTGTGTGTGTGTGTGTGTGTGTGTGTGTGTGTGTACCTGGTTGTGTGTGTGTAGTTGTTGATTCTCTCTCTGACACTGCTGCAGTGTGTGTGTGTGTGTGTGTGTGTGTGTGTGTACCTGGTTGTGTGTGTGTAGTTGTTGATTCTCTCTCTGACACTGCTGCAGTGTGTGTGTGTGTGTGTGTGTGTGTACCTGGTTGTGTGTGTGTAGTTGTTGATTCTCTCTCTGACACTGCTGCAGTGCCTGTCTCTCAGCCTCTAGTGCCTGAGCGAGGTGTGTGTTCTCCAGACATTTCTGAGAGTACTGCTCTGACAACACCTCCAGCTCACGATGGATTGACTGTAACTCCTCCCTACACACACACACACACACACAAATATACACACAAAGAAATATGAACAAAAGCATAGAAAGACAGAAAAACAAACACACAATAACACACCGTGACGCACAGAAGTGATGATCTCAGTGTCCTCACTGAAAAGAAAAAACTAAAGGATTGTTTTTTATAATATATATCTGGTGTGTGTACTCACTCGTACTGCACGCGCAGCTGTTCGATGTCTGTACTGACTCCACTCAGCTGAGCTCGCTGTGTTTTCTCCAATTCTTCACGGTGAGCATTTTTCATTGCCTCAATCGCTACACACACACACACACACACACACACACAAATAAATAAATATGCAATTAATCTGAATCTTTAGTAGTTTATCAGAACACTAGTTATGAACAGCACTTAATAAAGGCCTTACTGTGACATCTATAAACTACTAGTGTGAGTAATCAATGATGTGAAGATTCCCATGAGGAGAAGTGTGTGTGTGTGTGTGTGTGTGTGTGTGTGTATGATGTGTGGAAGGAGTCTCCAGTGTCAGTGCTGTGCATCACTCAGAGGTGAAGCTGGAACTTGAAGTTCTCCACACCTTCAGGACAGAGGAGTTTACACTCCTTTGCAGTTTCCATGGTAACATGAGCAGCTGAGACTTTTCTCTTATTAACTTGAAGAGAGAGAGAATAAAGAGAGACTGCTGAGGGGACGAGTGTTTATAGCTGAAGAGAGAGAGAGAGAATAAAGAGAGACTGCTGAGGGGACAAGTGTTTATAGCTGAAGAGAGAGAGAGAGAATAAAGAGAGACTGCTGAGGGGACGAGTGTTTATAGCTGAAGAGAGAGAGAGAGAATAAAGAGAGACTGCTGAGGGGACAGAGTGTTTATAGCTGAAGAGAGAGAGAGAGAATAAAGAGAGACTGCTGAGGGGACGAGTGTTTATAGCTGATAGAGAGAGAGAGAGAATAAAGAGAGACTGCTGAGGGGACGAGTGTTTATAGCTGAAGAGAGAGAGAGAGAATAAAGAGAGACTGCTGAGGTCCAGTGACTGAGTGTTTATAGCTGATAGAACAGGAACTGATTGAGTTTTTTCCTACATCGGTGGTTCTTATTCCAGTATCTGGTTATTAAGTTATGATTAAAGATACCAGCGATGGTGGCGTTGGTCTCTTCCTCCAGCAGTCTCTCTCTCTCCTCCAGCAGCTTGTTAATCTCACGCTGATGCTGACGCTGAAGATCCTCAATCACCTTCTGATGAGTTTCCTCCATCGCTGCAAACCCACGCTCGCATGTCTCCTACAAGAACACACACACACACACACACACACACACCTATATACAGGTGCCTATATACACACATATACACTAGCCAATAATCAGTTAGAATAACATGATAATGAACATGGAAGTTCTATTCCTCCAGATAAAGTCCCTTCAGGAGGAGAGCTGTGTTCTGTGGGTTCTTCATTTGAAATTGGGAATTCTGATTACTCGCTCAATAAAATCTGTCAAAACTGTCACTTGATAGAGGAATAATTATATATAAATCTACACATATACTGAATAATCACAAGGTAAAGGCCGGGCTGTGTTGCAATAAGCTGTTTATCATCATGGAGCACTAATCTCAGAAGTGTGAATTCTTCATTTCTGTGCACACAATTTATTTTAATTATAAAGACTTTTAGTGACTTGAAGCCTGGAAACATAAGCTGTAGTGATGTTTAACGTTAACTTCTTTCTCAATGTAATCACGTTAGTTTGTATAGTAATACTATTTCTTATAATAGTTAATCATCCACAACCCCAAATTAATAATAATAATAATAATAATAATAATAATAATATTAGTAGTAGTAGTAGTAGTAGTAGAAGACAATGTAGCATGCAATTTGGTGTCATGTGACCAGAGCTGAGTGAACATTTTTTATATATTATAATTAATATATATATATATTGAAAAAGATATCTCCAGATTATAAAATAAAAAATTAATTTATATGAAATTATGAACTAAGAACTCTACACTAATTTCAAGTAGGTCTTGTTGATAAAGATCTAAGACTAAATGGTCGCAGATAATAGTGTGAAAGAACTCCTCTATGTACTTCAACATACTATTTGGATTCTAGCTCCGCCCTGATCACACCCCCTGATCACTGCTCTCACTAGCCTTATTGTTTACACACCTACTTATTCACAGTTGTGATGAAGGTGTTTGTGATGTTTACTGGAACATAACATGTTTTGAGTAAGTAATCATTGCCAGCTGATTAATTGATTAAATTCTTGACATGATAGTTTTTTTTTTAAGAAACATTTATCTCATCTGATTATCTAGCTTTTACTGACCACTACAAAACTCTATAGGTGATGCAACATTCACAAACCATCTACATGTAGGTGACAATTAAAATGGTTTAAAGTGGTGGTGTGAACCTTAAGACTGTCGAAGTCCTTCTGGTACTTTTCTCGTAGACTGGCCATGTCTCCATCTGGGGGTTTGTTCTCCAGTTCATCACGCATGTTCATCATCTGCAGCTCCAGCTCCTGCACTCGGCTCCTCAGCAGTGACATTGAGTCCCTGCTGGCCTCCTGTTCATGCCCCTTCTCCTCCTCCAGATGACGTTCACCGTGTGCCTCTGTTGCAGAAGGATGATGTGTATCATCTGCTATTGTCTCTAATCTCTCTCCGAGAGTGCGAATAGTCTGAGTGTACCGGTCGTGAAGTTTCTGGATCTCTTCCTGATGAACGTTCTCCAGTTCCTGAACCTTCCCACGGAGATCATTCTCCAGCTTGCATATGTGTTCCTTGTGCCTTAACTCAGCTCCTTCAACTTCTTGCAGCAAGTTTTCAAGCTTCTGTTGTGTGTTTTCAGCTCGCTCGATTAAAGCTAGCTCACTGGTTGCTCGTTCCTGCTGTGTGCGACCCAGTTCTTCTGCATGCATTCTTTTCATCTCCTGCATCTCCCTCTGGAAAGCCTCTTCCATTTGTACAATCTGCTCCTGCTGCCTGCCCATCTCCTTAAGCTGCTTTGCTGCCTCATCTCGTAGAGTTTCATTTTCCTCCTGAATGGAGTTTATTGTCTTGAAGTAATGAATCCGTTCCTCTTCCAGGCTACTTTGGAAACGCTGGTGGATGGCTGCTACATGCTGGGCATGCTCCTGGACCAAGGTGGCCATGTTGTGGCTAGTCTCCTGGCAGAGTGAAAGCTCCCTCTCATGTTCAGCTCGTAGTCGACAGGCAACATATGCTACCTGCACTTGAATCAGAGCCTCATGCATGCTGAGAGAGTTGCACATCAGGATGCTGGTGTCTCTGGGTCCTAAAACTGCTTGGAGTTGACCTGCCAGTCCACCAAGGACAGAGCTGTTATCCTCCTCACATGCCTTCTCCAGCTGCTCAGACATGTGGTAAAGGACCTTCGCTTGTCTCTTTAGCTCAGTAATGAGAATCTCTTGACTAGTATCCAGCGATGCCACTGATTCCGTAACACACGATTGCATGATTCCAGCTAAGTGTCTTTCTATTATTTCTTGAGCAAGAGTGTGAGCTTCTTCCCTCTCAATCTGCTGTGCATAAGGGGCAAGCTCCGGAGGGTTGATTTCAGAAAGAGTGGTCTCTGTACCAGCATTAATTTTGTCACCAACATCTTGGGTAACATTTTCAGTGATGAGAGGCATGGCTGCTTCACTCACAACTATATCTCTTTGCTGCAAGATCTCTTTTACCTTGACCAAATCTCTTTGCAGTTCCTCAAACTTGTCTTGGTAAGAGTGCTTTAAGTTCTGAAGGGAGTATGCAAGTTCTGCATTAATACAAGCATTGTGAATTGTATTTTGATCAAAAACACTCTTACCAGGTGTCTGCAAATTGTCTGACTGTTCACTAAAGGTATGTGCTTGGTGCAGCTCAATTTTCAGCTCATTCATCAGTATACTCTGTAATTTTAGTTTCCTCGTCAGAATGTCAGTGTAGATCACAGAAAGGCAATCCTGGTGGTTCATTTTAACCTGTTGGGATTCTTTGTTTATTTCACTAAGACTTTGCATTAGTTCTGATTTTGGATCTTGAAGAGAAAATGCCATTTTCTCCAATACAGTCCCTTCAAAGGCTAACATTCTTGCAAGAACCTTAACTGCACTTTTATCCATCAGTGCCTGGGCATCACTCTGACAGGTAACAGAATCTTCATATCGTGCAGCAACTTGCCTAATGTGCAACGATGCGCTAACCAAGTCTTTCTCAATCTCAGCTAAAGTGAGAACTTGTGCTTGTACTGTTCCTTCTTCAGCCTGACTGTTAAGAATCTCCCTAACCCTAACCCTGCAGGACTCCACAAAAGCCAGGGCTTTCTTGTAATCTTCATTGTTGACACTATCCTGTACAGTGCCATCCAAGCAAGAGTGGGATTTACCATCTGGTTCATCCTGATCTGGTTCAGCAGAGGTATCATCACAGCATACTTCCATCAAACCTTTGTTGCCAGGCTGCTCTTCTTCATTTTGCTTCTTTGATGTGATAACTCTAAGCTTCTCTTCAGTGGCCTGGAGCTTTGACTCTAGTGCATGTATGATGGACAAAAATTTTTCTGTATCACTGCAGTACTGAAATGTGTTGTCACTTACTAAGCTGATATCCTGAGACAAGTCCTGGATGGTGTCATCAGTGAGGTTTTGGCTTGCTTCTGGTACAAGGTCCTGCTGCTCCCCTTGAGTAAAATCTAGGTATGTGTTATCTGGTGGAACCCTTTCGATTCTCTGAGACTGGTGGTATTTTTGGCACTGGATGTTGGAGAAGCGGATCCTCTGCCGTTTGGCAAAGGACACTTCAGTCTCCGAGCTGCTTCTTGCAAGAGTTAAAGAGGAAATGGTAGAAAAGGATATATCATGCTCTGCTTGCTTTTCTAGTGCGTCAAGGACATCCTCCTGAGAGCCACATCGTTCCAGTCTAAGGTTTGCGTACCCCAAGCGCAAAGCATTGAGATGTTCTTCCAGTTCAGATATTCGGTCCTCTGCTACCACCAGCTTCTCCTGCAACTCTTGCTCCACCTCTCTAGGTCCGACCTGACTAAGAAGCTCGTCCTTCGCCTTCAGACGTTGTTCAGTCTCCTCCAAACTGCTGCCTAGAGCAGCCATCTTGACAAGGGCTTCATTCAAATCCTGGTCTTTTTGTCTCATCAGCTTCTCATATGTCTCCTTTGTCTGTCGAACCTCCTCCTCCTTCTCTCGCAAAACACAAGTGATTCTTGCAAACTCCTTGGAAACTCGTTCATATGAGCTTTCCAAAGAGTAGTAATCTGTCTCCTCTGTCTTTAGCTGTGCCTGCAGTTTTCCTACCTCCCTGTCTGCCTCTGCAATCTGATTAACCAATTCCTGGCAGCGACATGTAAGGTGATCTCTCTCATCTTCCAGCCTTCTCACACTCTCCCGAAGGTCCTCAATCACATCTGCCTGTTCCCCCAGAACCTGCTGCTGACGTAGTATCTCTTCCCTGACGTCTGATTCTACCCGATCCCCCCCACCTCCTCTCAGGAGAGTTTCTACTTGGTCCCGAGCTTCCTGAAGTTGCTCCTCAGCCTTGAGCCTTTTTTCCTCAGACTCTGCCAGCCTACGACTGAACCCTTGCCGCTCCCGCTCATGCTTCTCCTCCAGGGAACAGTGCTCTTTCCTTTCTCGCTCCTCTCTTAGAGCCTGTGCCTCCTCCGTCGCAATAAGACATCCAGTAACCTCATTTAGCTTCTCCTGCAGCCTCTGCACTTCCTTGTGCTGATCCCGTTGAAAGGCCTGCTGTCTCTCCAGTTGTCTAAGTGTCTGGGTCTTTTCTAACAAGCTTGCCTCCACATCCCGGAGGCGTTCCTCACTGTCCCGCAGTTGTGCTCGTAGGGTTTTCTCATTAGAACTCCATTCTTCTTCA
>JAUCMX010000003.1:762104-779604 GCA_033459395.1 Hemibagrus guttatus
TACAGATCACACTGATCACACTGATCATACAGATCACACTGATCATACAGATCACACTGATCACACTGATCATACAGATCACACTGATCACACTGATCATACAGATCACACTGATCATACAGATCACACTGATCACACTGATCACACTGATCATACAGATCACACTGATCATACAGATCACACTGATCACACTGATCATACAGATCACACTGATCATACAGATCACACTGATCATACAGATCACACTGATCATACAGATCACACTGACTGATCACACAGATCATACAGATCACACTGATCATACAGATCACACTGATCACACTGATCATACAGATCACACTGATCATGCAGATCATACAGATCACCTGATCATACAGATCACACTGATCATACAGATCACACTGATCATACAGATCACACTGATCATACAGATCACACTGATCACACTGATCATACAGATCACACTGATCACACTGATCTCCTCCATGTCAGAGGAGGAGAGGGACTGATATAAACCTCATCAGTAGCAGAACACTGAGGCTGACTGATTATCACGTCTGCTCTGTAAAACCTGTGCACTGAAGACAAATAGATGGCTTATATTAGATGGAGATCAGATGACGAGTATGTCTGATGTTCATCTGTTCAGTGTGGGTGAATCTGGGCTCATGATAGCTTCAGAGTCCTGTTCCTGAGGGGTTGATGTGGTTGGTGTCTGAGATGCTCTGCTGCTCACCACAGCTGTACAGAGTGATTATATGAGTGACTAAAAGACTTCCCGTCAGTCTGATCAGTCTGATCATTCTGTTGATGTTTCTGTGGATGTTTCAGGATGGTTTGTTTTTCTCACCATTCTGTGCAAACTCTAGAGATCCCAGCAGGAGATCAGCAGTTTCTGAAAAACTCAAAGCAGCTCATCTGACACCAACAATCCTGCCACGGTTAAACTCAAAGAGATCAGACTTTTGCTTCAGTCTGATGTGAAGCTCTTGACCTGCAGCTGAACAACTTTACACATTTTGATGCTGCCCAATGTTTGGCTGATTAAGGAACTGCATGAATGTACAGATGTTCCTAATAAAGTAGACAGCGAGAGACTCACGTGGATTTGGAAGCCGTAGTTCCTCTGCACTGGAAACTCGGTGACATCATAACACGTGGACAAATCAATCTCTCCATCAAGATCCGCCGCCTGAGGTAACACACACTGATGTAAGTTACACACACACACACACACAGAGACCACAAACTGACACACAATCACCTACACACACAAACTCAGATACACTTAATCACAAACACACACACACACACACACACACACACACACACAACACTGAGTCTGACCTCTTCAGCAATGGAGTCTCTGTAATATCTCAAACTCTGATCAGTCAAAACAAACCAGTGCTTCTTCCACTGAAACACACACACACACACACACACACACACACACACAGTAAAATACACATCATCATCATAATAATAATTCAATCTATCAGAGTTGAAAGGTTTCACACACACACACACACACACACACACACACACACACACACACACACACACACACACACTCACCAGGCTGTCCTCATAAAGTTTAGTCATCCATCCTTTCTTAAAGTTCAGCAGATCAGGCTGGAAAATAAAACAAATTAAATTTAACACAAATCCACACTACTAAAAGCTAACAGCTAAAAGCTAACAGCTAACCCCTCGCCTCAGCTCACACCGTCACTGAAGAATCGTTTACTCTCGGAACAGAAACATAATGAAAACAACACAAACCTGTTCCTCCTGCAAACCACGTACACTTTATATATCTATAGGGTTATATATCTATAGGGTTATATATCTATAGGGTTATATATCTATAGGGTTATATATCTATAGGGTTATATATATCTCTCTATAGGGTTATATATCTATAGGGTTATATATCTATAGGGTTATATATCTATAGGGTTATATATATCTCTCTATAGGGTTATATATCTATAGGGTTATATATCTATAGGGTTATATATCTATAAATAAGAGAGCTTTACGCAACAATTATTAGCAAACTACTGCATACTGTTACCTGTGTGCTAATGAATATTAGTCAATAGCTAGGAAATTATAACTAGCTGTAAGCTAAATGCTAATATCTGTCATATAATCACATAATCACTACATAACACTCAGCTAACACAAGTGCAGAATAAAGACACAACACAACACAACACATAACAAAACAACAACACAACACAACACAACACCACAACAACAACACCATATTACAACACAACAACACATAACAAAACCAACAACACAACACCACAACAACAACACCATATTACAACACAACAACAACAACACATAACAAAACAACAACACAACACAACACAACACCACAACAACAACACCATATTACAACACCACAACAACAACACCATATTACAACACAACAACAACAACACATAACAAAAACAACAACACAACACAATAACATATTACAACACAACAACACATAACGCAACAACTTCAACACATTACAAAACAACAACACATTACAACACAACACCTACAACACAACACCATATTACAACACAACTACAACACAACACATTACAACACAACAACACATTACAACAGAACACAACAACTACAACACAACACATTACAACACAACACATAACACAACTAAAACACAACAACAAATAACAAAACACCACAACACAACAACTACAACAAAACACATTACAAAACAACACCACATTACAACGCAACACCACATTACAACACAACACCTACAACACAACACAACACATTACAAAACACCACATTACAACACAACACAACACCTACAACACAACACATTACAAAACACCACATTACAACACAACACAACACCTACAACACAACACATTACAAAACAACAACACAACAACACATTACAACACAACACAACAACACAATGATTTAATGAAACAGAGTTAATTATTTTACACCTGTCTGTGATTAACACTCTCTCTCTCTCTCTCTCTCTCTCTCTCTCTCTCTCTCTCTCTCTCTCTCAGGAAACAGTGGTAACTCCTACACACACTCCAGTGATCAGAATGTGAAATCTGTGTACCTTATTCTTATTCAGCTTCATCTGTGTAGACGTCTCCACACACATCTGTGTTCACACACTCTGTGTTTCCTTCCGTCTAACTGCTTATGAATTGTGTGTGTGTGTGTGTGTGTTTTGTGTGTGTGTGTGTAAAATAAATAGGGTGTGTGTGTTTCAGCTTTCAGAAGATTTGACGCTGCTAACAGCTATTTATATCAGGGGAGTGTGAGGTGTGGGGTGAGCGTGACGGCTACACTGGCAGCAAAATCTGATACACACACACACACACACACACACACACACACACACACACACCCCACGCACACACACGCTACATACTCAAAAAATACTTAGACTACCCTGTCACAAGCGTTAAACCCTTTACAGTTAACTGCAGCACACACTCAGGAAACACAAACACGCATGCGCGCACACACACACACACACACACTTTAATCCCACTTAACGAGGATCTTTATGTTTATTAGTCTATTAGTCCACTTTGTTTATAAAAATGAGTATTTTTTTCTCTCACGGTCATTGATGACTCTGTAATTCGGCGGTCCAGACTTTTTGCCCTTCTGTAAACAGACATTTTTCCCGAATGATCCGACACTGAGCTTGTGGTACCAGCGTCCAGTGAGAGATCCTACAACAGAGAAAGTGCAGCCATGTCAGGAGTGTATCTGTTCCTGTACAGGTGTGTGATGATGTCAGGAGTGTATCTGTTCCTGTACAGGTGTGTGATGATGTCAGGAGTGTATCTGTTCCTGTACAGGTGTGTGATGATGTCAGGAGTGTATCTGTTCCTGTACAGGTGTGTGATGATGTCAGGAGTGTATCTGTTCCTGTACAGGTGTGTGATGATGTCAGGAGTGTATCTGTTCCTGTACAGGTGTGTGATGATGTCAGAGTGTATCTGTTCCTGTACAGGTGTGTGATGATGTCCGGAGTGTATCTGTTCCTGTACAGGTGTGTGATGATGTCAGGAGTGTATCTGTTCCTGTACAGGTGTGTGATGATGTCAGGAGTGTATCTGTTCCTGTACAGGTGTGTGATGATGTCAGGAGTGTATCTGTTCCTGTACAGGTGTGTGATGATGTCAGGAGTGTATCTGTTCCTGTACAGGTGTGTGATGATGTCAGGAGTGTATCTGTTCCTGTACAGGTGTGTGATGATGTCAGCAGTGTATCTGTTCCTGTACAGGTGTGTGATGATGTCAGGAGTGTATCTGTTCCTGTACAGGTGTGTGATGATGTCAGGAGTGTATCTGTTCCTGTACAGGTGTGTGATGATGTCAGGAGTGTATCTGTTCCTGTACAGGTGTGTGATGATGTCAGGAGTGTATCTGTTCCTGTACAGGTGTGTGATGATGTCAGGAGTGTATCTGTTCCTGTACAGGTGTGTGATGATGTCAGGAGTGTATCTGTTCCTGTACAGGTGTGTGATGATGTCAGGAGTGTATCTGTTCCTGTACAGGTGTGTGATGATGTCAGGAGTGTATCTGTTCCTGTACAGGTGTGTGATGATGTCAGGAGTGTATCTGTTCCTGTACAGGTGTGTGATGATGTCAGGAGTGTATCTGTTCCTGTACAGGTGTGTGATGATGTCAGGAGTGTATCTGTTCCTGTACAGGTGTGTGATGATGTCAGGAGTGTATATGTTCCTGTACAGGTGTGTGATGATGTCAGGAGTGTATCTGTTCCTGTACAGGTGTGTGATGATGTCAGGAGTGTATCTGTTCCTGTACAGGTGTGTGATGATGTCAGGAGTGTATCTGTTCCTGTACAGGTGTGTGATGATGTCAGGAGTGTATCTGTTCCTGTACAGGTGTGTGATGATGTCAGGAGTGTATATGTTCCTGTACAGGTGTGTGATGATGTCAGGAGTGTATCTGTTCTGTACAGGTGTGTGATGATGTCAGGAGTGTATCTGTTCCTGTACAGTTGTGATTGAGTGACTGTCTGGAGGAAGTAGGATCTGTTCTGTAGGTGTGGATGATGTCAGGAGGTATCTGTTCTGTCTGTGATGTGCTCAACCGTATCTGCTCCTGCAGGTGTCCTGAAACCGTCAACACCTGTACTACTACCTGTACAGTAATGTATCAGATCTATCTATTCCTATAAGTGTACTAAATAATGTAAATGAATATTAATATTTAAAAATTGTGACTTTAATATATATAGTACTCAAGAATTAACCTAATAAAAACAGTTTGAATAAAAACATAATACAATTGTGTGTGTGTGTGTGTTGTGTGTGTGTTTTGGAGAAAGAAGGCAGCAGATGGAAGCATGGTGGAAAGCACTCAGGAATCCAGGAACAGCAGCGATGAGCAGCAGTGTGTGTGTGTGTCTGTATGTGTGTCTGTATGTGTGTGTGTAAAATGAAAAAAAAAAAGCAGAGGAATCAGTGGGCGTGGCAGAAGGCAGGAGACTGATGTTCAGATGAGCGCCTGAAAGAGAGAAGAAAGAGATGAAATAAAGACTGAAATAGACAATTGGACAAAGAAAGAAAGAGAGACAGACAGAGAGACAGACAGACAGGCAGAAAGAAAGAAAGACCGACAGACAGGCAGAAAGACAAACAGCCAGTGAAATGAAGGTGGCAGAATTATTGTTCCCAGTTGATGATGTCATCAAGAGACAATGTTATTAAATTATTCCACACTGATTAAAATCACAGTGTGTATGGTGAGTGTGTATATGGTGAGAGCGTGTGTGTATATGGTGAGAGTGCGTATATGGTGAGAGTGTGTGTGTATGGTGAGAGTGCGTATATGGTGAGAGTGTGTGTATATGGTGAGAGTGCGTATATGGTGAGAGTGTGTGTATATGGTGAGAGTGTGTGTATGATGAGAGTGTGTGTATGGTGAGAGTGTGTGTATATGGTGAGAGTGTGTGTATGGTGAGAGTGTGTGTATGGTGAGAGTGTGTGTATATGGTGAGAGTGTGTGTATGGTGAGAGTGTGTGTATGGTGAGAGTGTGTGTATATGGTGAGAGTGCGTATATGGTGAGAGTGTGTGTATATGGTGAGAGTGCGTATATGGTGAGAGTGTGTGTATATGGTGAGAGTGTGTGTATGATGAGAGTGTGTGTATGGTGAGAGTGTGTGTATATGGTGAGAGTGTGTGTATGGTGAGAGTGTGTGTATGGTGAGAGTGTGTGTATATGGTGAGAGTGTGTGTATGGTGAGAGTGTGTGTATGGTGAGAGTGTGTGTATATGGTGAGAGTGTGTATATGGTGAGAGTGTGTGTATGGTGGAGTGTGTGTATATGGTGAGAGTGTGTGTATGGTGAGAGTGTGTGTATGGTGAGAGTGTGTGTATATGGTGAGAGTGTGTATATGGTGAGAGTGTGTGTATATGTATATGGTGAGAGTGTGTATATGGTGTGAGTGTGTGTATATGGTGAGAGTGTGTATATATGGTGAGAGTGTGTGTATATGGTGAGAGTGTGTGTATATGGTGAGAGTGTGTGTATATGGTGTGAGTGTATATATATGGTGAGAGTGTGTGTATATGTATATGGTGAGAGTGTGTATATGGTGTGAGTGTGTATATATGGTGAGAGTGTGTATATATGGTGAGAGTGTGTGTATGGTGAGAGTGTGTGTATATGGTGAGAGTGTGTGTATGATGAGAGTGTGTGTATATGGTGAGAGTGTGTGTATATGGTGTGAGTGTGTATATATGGTGAGAGTGTGTATATATGGTGAGAGTGTGTGTATGGTGAGAGTGTGTGTATATGGTGAGAGGGGTGTGTATGATGAGAGTGTGTGTATGGTGAGAGTGTGTTTTATGATGAGAGTGTGTGTTTTGGTGAGAGTGTGTGTATATGGTGAGAGTGTGTGTATATGGTGAGAGTGTGTATATGATGAGAGTGTGTGTATGGTTTAGAGTGTGTATATATGGTGAGAGTGTGTGTATATGGTGAGAGTGTTTTGTATGGTGAGAGTGTGTGTATGATGAGAGTGTGTGTATGGTGAGAGTGTGTGTATATGGTGAGAGGGGTGTGTATGGTGAAAGTGTGTGTTTTGATGAGAGTGTGTTTTTTATGGTTTAGAGTGTGTATATATGGTGAGAGTGTGTGTATATGGTGAGAGTGTGTGATATGGTGAGAGTGTGTGTTTTGGTGAGAGTGTGTGTATGGTGAGAGTGTGTGTATATGGTGAGAGTGTGTGTATGGTGAAAATGTGTGTAATATGGTGAGAGTGTGTGTATATGTATATGGTGAGAGTGTGTATATGGTGAGAGTGTGTATATATGGTGAGAGTGTGTGTATATGGTGAGAGTGTGTGTATATGGTGAGAGTGTGTTATATGGTGAGAGTGTGTGTTTATATGGTGAGAGTGTGTGTATATGGTGAGAGTGTGTGTGTATGGTGAGTGTGTGTGAATATGGTGAGAGTGTGTGTATATGGTGAGAGTGTGTGTATATGGGTGTGTGTGAATATGGTGAGTGTGTGTGTATATGGTGAGAGTGTGTGTATATGGTGAGAGTGTGTGTATGATGAGAGTGTGTATATATGGTGAGAGTGTGTGTATGGTGAGAGTGTGTGTATGATGAGAGTGTGTATATATGGTGAGAGTGTGTGTATGGTGAGAGTGTGTGTATATGGTGAGAGTGTGTGTATATGGTGAGAGTGTGTGTATGGTGAGAGTGTGTATATGGTGAGAGTGTGTATGTATATGGTGAGAGTGTGTGTATATGGATATGGTGAGAGTGTGTGTATATGGTGAGAGTGTGGTGTATGGTGGAGTGTGTGTGAATATGGTGAGAGTGTGTGTATATGGTGAGAGTGTGTGTATATGGTAGAGTGTGTATATGGTGAGGTGTGTGTATGGTGAGAGTGTGTGTATGGTGAGAGTGTGTGTATGATGAGAGTGTGTATATATGGTGAGAGTGTGTGTATGGTGAGTGTATTATGTGAGAGTGTGTGTATGGTGAGAGTGTGATATATGGTGAGAGTGTGTGTATGGTGAGAGTGTATATATGGTGAGAGTGTGTGTATGGTGAGAGTGTGTATATGGTGAGAGTGTGTGTATATGGTGAGAGTGTGTGATTGGTGAGAGTGTGTGTATATGGTGAGAGTGTGTATATGGTGAGAGTGTGTATATATGGTGAGAGTGTGTGTATGGTGAGAGTGTGTGTATGGTGAGAGTGTGTGTATATGGTGAGAGTGTGTGATATGGTGAGAGTGTGTGTATGAGTGAGAGTGTGTGTATATGGTGAGGTGTGTTATGGTGAGAGTGTGTATATGGTGAGAGTGTGTGTATATGGTGAGAGTGTGTGATATATGGTGAGGTGTGTGTATATGGTGAGAGTGTGTGTATGGTGAGAGTGTGTGTAAAGGTGAGAGTGTGTGTATGGTTGAGAGTGTGTGATATGGTGAGAGTGTGTGTATAGGTGAGAGTGTGTGTATGGTGAAGTGTGTGTATATGGTGAGAGTTGTGATATGGTGAGAGTGTGTGTATATGGTGAGAGTGTGTGTATATGGTGAGAGTGTGTGTATATGGTGAGAGTGTGTGTATATGGTGTGAGTGTGTATATATGGTGAGAGTGTGTATATATGGTGAGAGTGTGTGTATGGTGAGAGTGTGTGTATATGGTGAGAGTGTGTGTATATGGTGAGAGTGTGTGTATATGGTGAGAGTGTGTGTATGGTTAGAGTGTGTGTATATGGTGTGAGTGTGTGTATATGGTGTGAGTGTGTGTATATGGTGTGTGTGTGAATATGGTGAGTGTGTGTGAATATGGTGAGAGTGTGTGTATATGGTGAGAGTGTGTGTATATGGTGTGAGTGTGTGTATATGGTGTGAGTGTGTGTATATGGTGTGTGTGTGAATATGGTGAGTGTGTGTGAATATGGTGAGAGTGTGTGTATATTGTGAGAGTGTGTGTATATGGTGTGTGTGTGTGTATATGGTGAGAGTGTGTGTATATGGTGAGAGTGTGTGTATATGGTGAGAGTGTGTGTATATGTGTGTGTGTGTGAATATGGTGAGTGTGTGTGTATATGGTGAGAGTGTGTGTATATGGTGTGAGTGTGTGTGAATATGGTGAGAGTGTGTGTATATGGTGTGAGTGTGTGAATATGGTGAGAGTGTGTGTATATGGTGTGTGTGTGAATATGGTGAGAGTGTGTGTATATGGTGTGTGTGTGTGTGTATATGGTGTGAGTGTGTGTATATGGTGTGAGTGTGTGTATATGGTGTGAGTGTGTGTATATGGTGTGTGTGTGAATATGGTGAGTGTGTGTGAATATGGTGTGTGTGTGTGTGTATATGGTGTGAGTGTGTGTATATTGTGAGAGTGTGTGTATATGGTGTGTGTGTGTGAATATGGTGAGAGTGTGTGTATATGGTGAGAGTGTGTGTATATGGTGAGAGTGTGTGTATATGGTGTGTGTGTGTGAATATGGTGAGTGTGTGTGTATATGGTGAGAGTGTGTGTATATGGTGAGAGTGTGTGTATATGGTGAGAGTGTGTGTATATGGTGTGTGTGTGTGAATATGGTGAGTGTGTGTGAATATGGTGAGTGTGTGTGTATATGGTGAGAGTGTGTGTATATGGTGAGAGTGTGTGTATATGGTGTGTGTGTGTGAATATGGTGAGTGTGTGTGTATATGGTGAGAGTGTGTGTATATGGTGAGAGTGTGTGTATATGGTGAGAGTGTGTGTATATGGTGTGTGTGTGTGAATATGGTGAGTGTGTGTGAATATGGTGAGTGTATGTGTATATGGTGAGAGTGTGTGTATATGGTGTGTGTGTGAATATGGTGAGTGTGTGTATATGGTGAGAGTGTGTGTATATGGTGAGAGTGTGTGTATATGGTGAGAGTGTGTGTATATGGTGTGAGTGTGTGTATATGGTGAGAGTGTGTGTATATGGTGTGAGTGTGTGTATATGGTGTGTGTGTGAATATGGTGAGTGTGTGTATATGGTGTGAGTGTGTGTATATGGTGAGAGTGTGTGTATATGGTGAGAGTGTGTGTATATGGTGAGTGTGTGTGAATATGGTGAGTGTGTGTGTATATGGTGTGTGTGTGAATATGGTGTGTGTGTGAATATGGTGAGTGTGTGTGAATATGGTGAGAGTGTGTGTATATGGTGAGAGTGTGTGTATATGGTGAGAGTGTGTGTATATGGTGAGAGTGTGTGTATATGGTGTGAGTGTGTGTATATGGTGAGAGTGTGTGTATATGGTGTTAGTGTGTGTATATGGTGTGTGTGTGAATATGGTGAGTGTGTGTATATGGTGTGAGTGTGTGTATATGGTGAGAGTGTGTGTATATGGTGAGAGTGTGTGTAATATGGTGAGTGTGTGTGAATATGTTGAGTGTGTGTGTATATGGTGTGTGTGTGAATATGGTGTGTGTGTGAATATGGTGAGTGTGTGTGAATATGGTGAGAGTGTGTGTATATTGTGAGAGTGTGTATATATGGTGAGAGTGTGTGTATATGGTGAGAGTGTGTGTGAATATGGTGAGAGTGTGTGTATATTGTGAGAGTGTGTATATATGGTGAGAGTGTGTGAATATGGTGTGTGTGTGAATATGGTGAGTGTGTGTGAATATGGTGAGAGTGTGTGTATATTGTGAGAGTGTGTATATATGGTGAGAGTGTGTGAATATGGTGTGTGTGTGAATATGGTGAGTGTGTGTGAATATGGTGAGAGTGTGTGTATGGTGAGAGTGTGTATTTGAGTGTTCTAGTGAATAGAGTGTGAGTGTCACATATATGGATGTAATACTACAGTGTGTTCACTAGATGGTGGACAGTCCCCCCAATTACAGTCCCTGTTGTAGTAGGAAACGAAGACTGGTGCCATGTTGGCTGAGGCTGACACAGAACTACATTACCCATAATGCACAGGGTTACACTAGACACCAGAAATAAATACACTCACAGCTAAACGGACACCATACATCATCACTGTATTCATGTGTAAAGAAGTATTCATAAATGGACAAAAGTATGTGCACCCCGTCCAAAACACCCATACATGGTGCATCCACAAGCACACAATTGTATAGAAAGTCTTTGACTTCCATTGAAGGAAAACTGTAACACAGAGTCCAAACCCGGCTCCAGCATGATGATGTCCCTGAAGACATGGTGAAGGTTGGAGTGAAGAACTGTAGCGTCCTGAACAGAGCCCTGACTCTGACCCCACCCTACTGACCATAGACTGAACCTCAGACATCCTCACCCTCACAACACCAGAGTCTGATCTGAATAATGCTCTTGTAGCTGAATGATCACTAATCCCCACACACACACAAACATCTAATGGAGAACCTTCCAGAAGAGTGAAGCTGATTAAGACAGCAATGAGGAATAAATCTGGAATGAGATGTTCAAAAAGCACATATAAGTGAGATAGTCAGGGGTGCACATACTTTTGGCCATATAATGTACATCTGTGTGAGAATATT
The DNA here is from genome assembly GCA_033459395.1 of Hemibagrus guttatus. Taxonomy (NCBI): domain Eukaryota; kingdom Metazoa; phylum Chordata; class Actinopteri; order Siluriformes; family Bagridae; genus Hemibagrus; species Hemibagrus guttatus. The sequence continues at coordinate 773,637 of JAUCMX010000003.1, forward strand.
CATGTTTATAGATGAGGTATAGCATAACACACTGTATACACCTGCACTGGGGTTATAACATACTGTACACACCAGCATGAGGGTTATAACACTGTATACACCTGCACTGGGGCTATAACATACTGTATACACCTGCACTGGGGTTATAACATACTGTACACACCAGCACGAGGGTTATAACATACTGTACACACCAGCACGAGGGTTATAACACTGTATACACCTGCACTGGGGTTATAACATACTGTATACACCTGCACTGGGGTTATAACATACTGTATACACCTGCACTGGGGCTATAACATACTGCATACACCTGCACTGGGGCTATAACATACTGTATACACCTGCACTGGGGCTATAACATACTGTATACACCTGCACTGGGGTTATAACATACTGTATACACCTGCACTGGGGCTATAACATACTGTATACACCTGCACTGGGGCTATAACATACTGTATACACCTGCACTGGGGCTATAACATACTGTATACACCTGCACTTGGGCTATAACATACTGTATACACCTGCACTGGGGCTATAACATACTGTATACACCTGCACTTGGGCTATAACATACTGTATACACCTGCACTGGGGCTATAACATACTGTATACACCTGCACTGGGGCTATAACATACTGTATACACCTGCACTGGGGTTATAACATACTGTATACACCTGCACTGGGGCTATAACATACTGTATACACCTGCACTGGGGCTATAACATACTGTATACACCTGCACTGGGGCTATAACATACTGTATACACCTGCACTGGGGCTATAACATACTGTATACACCTGCACTGGGGCTATAACATACTGTATACACCTGCACTGGGGCTATAACATACTGTATACACCTGCACTGGGGTTATAACATACTGTATACACCTGCACTGGGGCTATAACATACTGTATACACCTGCACTGGGGCTATAACATACTGTATACACCTGCACTGGGGCTATAACATACTGTATACACCTGCACTGGGGTTATAACATACTGTATACACCTGCACTGGGGCTATAACATACTGTATACACCTGCACTGGGGCTATAACATACTGTATACACCTGCACTGGGGCTATAACATACTGTATACACCTGCACTGGGGTTATAACATACTGTATACACCTGCACTGGGGCTATAACATACTGTATACACCTGCACTGGGGCTATAACATACTGTATACACCTGCACTGGGGCTATAACATACTGTATACACCTGCACTGGGGCTATAACATACTGTATACACCTGCACTGGGGCTATAACATACTGTATACACCTGCACTGGGGTTATAACATACTGCATACACCTGCACTGGGGCTATAACATACTGCATACACCTGCACTGGGGTTATAACATACTGTATACACCTGCACTGGGGCTATAACATACTGCATACACCTGCACTGGGGCTATAACATCCTGTATACACCTGCACTGGGGTTATAACATACTGTATACACCTGCACTGGGGCTATAACATACTGTATACACCTGCACTGGGGCTATAACATACTGCATACACCTGCACTGGGGCTATAACATACTGCATACACCTGCACTGGGGCTATAACATACTGTATACACCTGCACTGGGGCTATAACATACTGTATACACCTGCACTGGGGCTATAACATACTGTATACACCTGCACTGGGGCTATAACATACTGTATACACCTGCACTGGGGTTATAACATACTGTATACACCTGCACTGGGGCTATAACATACTGTATACACCTGCACTGGGGCTATAACATACTGTATACACCTGCACTGGGGCTATAACATACTGTATACACCTGCACTGGGGCTATAACATACTGTATACACCTGCACTGGGGTTATAACATACTGTATACACCTGCACTGGGGTTATAACATACTGTATACACCTGCACTGGGGCTATAACATACTGTATACACCTGCACTGGGGCTATAACATACTGTATACACCTGCACTGGGGCTATAACATACTGTATACACCTGCACTGGGGCTATAACATACTGTATACACCTGCACTGGGGCTATAACATACTGTATACACCTGCACTGGGGCTATAACATACTGTATACACCTGCACTGGGGCTATAACATACTGTATACACCTGCACTGGGGCTATAACATACTGTATACACCTGCACTGGGGCTATAACATACTGTATACACCTGCACTGGGGCTATAACATACTGTATACACCTGCACTGGGGCTATAACATACTGCATACACCTGCACTGGGGTTATAACATACTGTATACACCTGCACTGGGGTTATAACATACTGTATACACCTGCACTGGGGCTATAACATACTGTATACACCTGCACTGGGGCTATAACATACTGTATACACCTGCACTGGGGCTATAACATACTGTATACACCTGCACTGGGGCTATAACATACTGCATACACCTGCACTGGGGCTATAACATACTGTATACACCTGCACTGGGGCTATAACATACTGTATACACCTGCACTGGGGCTATAACATACTGCATACACCTGCACTGGGGCTATAACATACTGTATACACCTGCACTGGGGCTATAACATACTGTATACACCTGCACTGGGGCTATAACATACTGTATACACCTGCACTGGGGCTATAACATACTGTATACACCTGCACTGGGGCTATAACATACTGTATACACCTGCACTGGGGCTATAACATACTGTATACACCTGCACTGGGGCTATAACATACTGTATACACCTGCACTGGGGCTATAACATACTGTATACACCTGCACTGGGGCTATAACATACTGTATACACCTGCTATAAATTCTACAACTCTGCTCCCCAATCTGTGTTCGAGCTGCCGTATGGACTAATGGGAGCTTCAGGGCAGGAAAGAACTCTGGGATGTGAAGGTACAGGTTAACAACCTACACATCCACCTCCAGATGTTCCTGGAGCACACTGGGTCACTCCGCACCTTTGTAGAACTCGTTGAGTGGACCTTGTGTAGTTATGGCCATGTGTCCTACAGGGTAAAGCAGAGATCAAGTCTGCGGTGGAGAACCCTTCCTCTTCATCCTACTGATACACCATACACACAGTACTACATACAGGTGATTAATGAGGATAAAAATGGTGTATGCAGTGACCACTTCACACCCTGCAGTGATACAAGTCAGGTGTCTATGGTCATTGTATAAAGCGACTCAACCCCATACAGAGCAGAAGGGGCATGTCAGTCTCTGCTAAAGAACCATACCAGAACCCAGAACCCAGAGCACTGAGTCAGCATCACAGCCAGTGGTCAGCTCAGCACCTCGTACAGATCTGATCTTAAAGAATCTGCTGCTTGCTCATCTACACCTGGATGACATCAGCACCCTGATTCACTGCTGTGATGTGACCATGTAATGTCCACCTGAACCTCAAGCTCCACCTCCATGATACGGTCATGGTCAAGTGGACCAACCTGGAGTGTGTGTAAATGTGTATGTCCATCTGCGTGAGTGTGAGTGTTTATACTGTGTGTGTGTGTGTGTGTGTGTTCTCACTTCCTCTGTTGGCCGAACAGTCTCTCTACCTCCTCCCTCCCCGGGCTTCGTGTTCTTGCTCTCAGCTCCTGCCTTTTGCGCTCAGAACGAAACGCCTCGCGATGACTCAGCCTTCTCGCGCGGGGGACGTCCGCCAACGCTGCATAGCTCCGCCCACCTCGTCCAGGCCTCACGTTGATTCCTCCGGCCTCTGATGTGGTAGCCCTGCCCACTCTCACAACACGACTCCGCCTCTCAGGGCTCGACTCGGAGTCGAGGGAGCTCTGAGAGGACGAGAGCGGCGATGCCAGCGTGTGTGTGTTGGCAGGAGTGTGTGGAGAAGGAGATCGTACTGTGTTTGTTGTTGGCGTTGAGCGTGTGTGTGGAGCATCAACAGACTGTGAAACAGTGGGTGTGTCTGTGAAGTCTGAGTGTGTAGTGTGTGTGTCAGGTGAAGTGTGTGTGTTGTGCGAGGACGGTGAGGGACAGAGCACCGGTTCTGAAGTGCTGTACCTCAGACAAGAGGAAGAGGAGGATAATGAAGAGGAAGAAGAGAGCTGTTCCTGTTGGGGTTCAGGTTTGGGTTTCTCTAAAGAGAAGTAGCCGCTCTCCACCCGCGGCTTCCGTCCTCCAATCACGCGCTCCGAATCTGACAAACATTCACACACACTTATTTAAGACACAAGAACTAATGTAATAATTGATTAATAATTAGTTAAAAAACCTAATACATATATACATCTTAAATAAATTTAATGATAAAATTAAAACCAATTAATATTGGTTAAAAAAAAATATTTAAAAATTATTAAAGTTAAAAACAGAAATCTCAACAAAAATCATTAAAATGTTATTTAAAACTAAATGATTAAAATATTATTCAAAAGGTTTTTAGATATGATCACAAACAAAACTTTCAAAGCAGAAAATTATGAACAAAAGTGAACAAAAACACTAAAGCTAGAATACGTTATAATAATAACACAATTCAATAAAACAAACACAAATAAAGAATTCGATTCAATTTATTATTGTTGTTCAATTTTGATACTTTCTATACATTTTGTAGTATGTGTTTACTATACACACATATATATATAAAATACTACAGTGTGTGTGTGTGTGTCTACCTTTCACAGGCTCAGCCCCTTCAGACTGAACCACACTGTTATTAACACACAGGACACTGCTGCTCGTTACAGTGACCTTAGCTGGACCAGGTTCCTACAGAGAGAGAGAGAGAGAGAGAGAGAGAGAGAGAGAGGGAGAGAGGGGGGGAGGGGGAGAGAGAGCGAGAGAGAGAGAGAGAGAGAGAGGGAGAGAGGGGGGAGGGAGAGAGAGAGAGAGAAGGGGGGAGAGGAGAGAGAGAGAAAGGAGAGAGAGAGAGAGAGAGAGAGAGAGAGAGAGAGAGAGAGAGAGAGAGAGAGAAAGAGAGAAGGGGGGAGAGGAGAGAGAGGAGAGAGAGAAAGGAGAGCGGGAGAGAGGGGGGGGAGAAGGGGGGAGAGGAGAGAGAGGAGAGAGAAAGGCGAGAGGAGAGAGGGGGAGAGAGAGAAAGGAGAGAGAAAGAGAAAGGAGAGAGAGATAGACAGTCACTCAGTCAAACCACAACAAAAGGTGCTTTGATGTCAAAAACACCTGTGTGTGTGTGTGTGTGTGTGTGTGTGTGTGTGTGTGTGTATGTTTGCGTACGTTCCCCATCACCACAGCACAATCCAAACCTGAGGCCAACAACAAACCTGCTACTGTAGTGACATCACACATGCACAAACACACAAGTTTCCAGTCTCCTCCCTGATAATCATAAAATTGCTCACTACACACACACACACACACACACACACACACACACAAGTTTCCAGTCTCCTCCCTGATAATCATAAAATTGCTCACTACACACACACACACACACACACACACACACACACACACCACACACACACAGAGATGAGTGATCTAACAGCCAAGTGATTTCCTGAGAAACTCCTCTGCATGTTTTTACTTGATTGACACACACACGGTGATTCAAACAGGAAACACGACCAAATCTCTGCGCTCTGATTGGACGGCTGAGTGCTGAACTGAACAGCCACTCCCAGGAACATGTTCTCCCAGGAGAACCCATACTGCACCAGATCAGGAACCTGACAAAACACAGGCCAGGATGTACACACACACACACACACACACACAAATGTAAAAACCCATACACACACACCCACACGAAGTAGGGATCCTCTGAGTGCCCTTTATTTTACACCCTGCACAGAGAGACAGAGAGTTGAGGTATTTCCTCCTCCCTCCCAGTCCTGTGGATAGACGAGTGTGGAGCAGCTATCTATCTATCTATCTATCTATCTATCTATCTATCTATCTGTCGGTCTGTCTGTCTGTCTGTCTGTCGATCTATCTATCTACCTAACAAAAA
>JAUCMX010000003.1:789604-799604 GCA_033459395.1 Hemibagrus guttatus
TTCTTGCATAAGAGCCCTTGACTGTGACTCCAGTCTATTATCTGTAAAAGCAAAGAGAGAAAATCTCAAAGCTTTCTACCCCCTCCACACACACACACACACACACACACACACACACACACACACACACACACAGCCTGTGGAGCTCCATCTGACACTTTCAGCACCCACACACTCACCCACACACTCCTCACACATACACACACTGCCAACCTACAGCATGCAGAGCCAAAGAAAACCACACACACACACACACACACACACACACACTTTGCCAGTATTCTGCATTCTACTGGGCCTCTGAGAAGTTTATGCCAAATCACATACCACACACACACACACACACATGTGGTTCTGTGTTTCTACCTCATTTGATGTGAACATTTCGAACAAACTAAGAACTGCAGCAGAATTTACATAAGAACCGGGTCGATGAACATGACAATAATCCTGCGTCCTGTAATTTAATCTATTAAAACATAATCTCCGAGTAATCACTGCACCTTCTCCTCTACATTAGGAACGCTGTGGTACGTGGTCGAGGTCTGAAGTGATTGTGCAGCTGTTGTTTATAAAAGACTAAAAAAGTTACACACACAGTCCACATCACCATGGCAACTAAAACACCTACGTCAAAAATGCTGTATGTTAATGACACGCTGTCGCTAAACAGCGGAACAACCGGTCATTACACTGGAATTATGGGAATGCCGACTTCCAGAAGTGATCTATGTAATGTCTTTCCATCTATCAGACACGAGGATCATTAGATCAGACTCTAAAGCACATTTCATGGACCGTCTGCTCTTTAGGAATCTAATCCGACGAAGGAGTGTGTGTGTGTGTGTGTGTGTGTGTGTGTGTGTGTGTGTGTGTGTGTGCACGCGCGCGAGTCTGAGGTCAGACCTGTTACTGTAAACCTGTACAATCACATCCTGTCTACACTCCAGTGCCTGCTGTATTCCTCAGCTTCTCCACCTTCAGGTCCAATCTGACGTTATTCATCAGACTGTGAGAACTCCATTAAACCCATCAGCGCTTTTTCACACGGCCGCTGCAGCGTAAACAGAACCGGAGACGTGTTCAGACATGAACGAGCGCAAACACTGCTGCTGTCACCTGCAATTACAATAATATTAAGATCAAATTCCCCGAGGCGATTAAGAGAGAGAGAGAGAGAGAGAGAGAGAGAGAGAGAGACTCCGCTCACGCTGGAAAAGAATGTGTTTAAACCCAAAGAAATAACAAAGATGAAAGAGTGACTAAGATGAGGAGTGAGATGAATGTTCTCAGCAGGCTGAAGAGAACATGAGCTGGTCTGCAGCCTCACCTTCAGATCAACAGATACAAACATCTGCTCAGATTAAAGCACTAAAGCAGGCAGTGATGGAGCTACTGATGACCACTGACCGATTTCAGCTCACTCAGACACACACCAAATAAATAAATAAATAAATAAATAAATAAATAAATGGATGGATAAATAAATAAATAAATAAAAGCACGTTTTATATAGAGCTGAGCGTGAAGGTGTTTCAGAACTAAACATGACTTTATGTTACTGACTGACCTACTAGTTAGTTATTTTGGTTAAGAGTTTCACTGCTATTTGGATTTAAAGTCTTTTTTTTCGGTGCTGCTTGTGTACCAAATTCCGAGAATTCCGCTCGAAGCTTCCAGCTGAATTACTGCCACGATCTTACAACATTTCATTACAATTCTTTTAGGAAACAAAACAGCATCTCAAATTTCTCCACCAATGAACTGGTGCACTTAAAAAAAAAAATTAAAAATTAAAAAAGATTTAAATACACAACAAACACACACAAATAAAGCTGAAGGTAAAGTTTAGATAATAGTTAAAAAAATATATAAATATACATACAGTCAAGCCCGAAATTATTCATAACCCCGGCAAATTCTGACTTAAAGTTACTTTTATTCAACCAGCAAGTTTTTTTGGACCGGAAATGACACAGGCATCTCCCAGAAGATAATAAGACGATGTACAAGAGGCATCATTGTGGAAAAAAATATTATTCATTTTTTATTTACATTTGAACAAAAAAGTGGCATGTCCAAAATTATTCATACGCTTTGCAAACTGTCACAGTCTATGGGAAAATCCAAAGTTCTATACCATTCCAAATAGTCCAAGCTGTTCTAAAGCATCCTAATTACCCTGATTCATTGGGAACAGCTGTTTTAATCAACTCAACAGGTGAAAAACAGAAGCTCTCTGCTGTTGGTTTGTGGACAGTCATGGCTAAGACAAAGGAGCTCACTGAGGACCTGCGGCTGCGCATTGTGGGCACTCACAAGTCAGGAAAGGGCTATAAGACCATGTCTAAATGTTTTGAAGTTCCAGTGGCTAGAGTGCAAAGTATTATTAAAAAATACAAGACGTTCCGCACTGTGAAAAATCTCAGAGGACGCGGTCGGAAGCCAAAAGTGACACCTGTGCTGGCCAGGAGGATAGTGAGAGAGATAAAAAAGAATTCACGGATCACCACCAAGGTGATCCTGATGAATCTGGGCTCTGCTGGTGGCAACATCTCAAGGCAGACAGTCCAACGGACACTGCACACCGCTGGGTTCCGCGGACGCAGACCAAGGAGGACACCACTTCTCCAGATAAGGCACACAAAAGCCCGCTTGGCCTTTGCAAATGCTCATCTGGAAAAAGAAGAAGGCTTCTGGTCTTCTGTTTTATGGTCAGATGAAACAAAAATTGAATTGATGTAGCCTTCATCTGGCGTAATAAAGGCGAAGCCTTCAACCTGTCACAGACACGCAGGGCTCCAACGAGAATCAATCACAGCGCACTCACTCTCCCGAGTTCTAATCACACACACCTGCACGCTATCTCCTTCCCAATCACCTCAGACATAAAAGACTCACACACACACCACTCACCGTCCGATCTCGTTTCAGATTGAAGGACTCATTTGTAAAGCCAAGCTATCCAGTGCTCACCTGTCTTTAGTGTCTCTTCGCAGTTCATGTCTCCCCGTGTGTGTGTGTTCATCTGCTCCCACCAGCTTCGTTCCGGTTCCGGCCAGCTCTCCATATTCCTCCACCACTCGCTCCCAGGGCAGTATTCCTAACATCCCTATTCTCAGTTCTTTCCTCTCTGCCTCACTCCGCCCTCGCTCTTCTTCACTGCTGTTTGGATCAATAAATACACCTAACCGTTCATCTCTGTCTCCGTGCCTTCTGTCCCGTAACAGAAGATCGGACCACAGCAGCATGGATCCAAGCAGCAACCCACCAGATCCACTCCGAGACCTGGTCGCTGCCTTGCTCCCACACCACCCGCTACCACTTCCACTGACACCGTCACCGCTTCTTCGGCGCCGCTGTGTTCCAGTCCCAAGGCCCAACCAGCGCCCTACTCTGGCTCGGCGGAGGATTGCAACAGGTTCCCACTGCAATGCTCCCTGGTCCTGGAGATGCAACCACACCTGTATCCTACCGAGCGGTCCAAGGTGGCGTTTGTCATCACTCAGCTCTGTAAGCTCCGACAAGGTAAACTGACGGTCACCGAGTACGCCCTCCAGTTCAGGACACTGGCTGCCAAGAGTGGCTGGAATGAACAAGCTCTTCTCGCCGCCTACCGTCAGGGACTGAGTGAGGTGAGGTTGCATCTCGCTGCCCACGAGGACGCGATCGGGCTGGAGAGGTTGATCCAACTCTCCATCCGTGTCGCTACTCGCATGCAGTCGTGTGTCCACAGATCCCAGGACCAGTTTTCCTGATTTACTCCCGGAGCTTGGCTGAACATCGCCGTCGCGTAGCAGAGGTCCTGGGATGCCTGAGGGAATTTCAGCTCTTCCTCAAAGCAGAGAAATGTTCCTTTCACCAGCCCTCAGTGCAGTTCCTCAGGTATAACATCAGCAGTAGTGGCATCCAGATGGACAAGGGGAAGATAACCGCCGTCAGGGACTGGCCGGCACCCACTACGGTGAAGGAACTCCAACAGTTCCTTCGCAAATTTCTACAGGCGGTTCATTCGGAACTATAGCAGCATCGCCAACCCTCTCACCAACCTGCTCCGCAATAAACCCAAATCTCTCATCTGGTCCCCGGCCACAGAAGAGGCATTTAACACCCTCAAGAGGGCTTTCACCACCGCTCCCCTCCTGATCCACCCAGACCCCGACAAACCCTTCGTCGTGGAGGTGGACGTGTCCACGACAGGAGTAGGAGCGGTCCTGTCACAGCAGCAGGGGAGTCCTAGCCGCCTCCATCTATGCGCCTTCTTCTCCCACAAGCTCAACCTGGCGGAGAGGAATTACAACATCAGTAACCGGGAGCTACTGGCAATCAAACTAGCCCTCGAAGAGTGGAGGCACTGGCTGGAGGGAGCCAGGCACCCGTTTCTGGTTCTTACGGACCATAAGAACCTGGAGTATCTCCGAGCCGCTAAAAGGCTCAACCCTCGACAATCTCGCTGGGTCCTCTTCTTCACTCGGTTCGAGTTTTCCATCTCATACCGGCCCGGGTCCAAGAACACCAAGGCGGATGCCCTCTCTCGTATGTTCGCCCCTGAAGAGAGCCCAGAAACGCCTGAGCCCATCCTCCCAGAGAACCTGATCGTCAGCCCCATAACCTGGTCCCAGGAATCCCTTCCGCCTGCCAATGCCTCCACCAAAACTACGCCGGGCTGCCCACCAGGATCCCAGTACATCACCCGAGCACGACGCACTTCCCTCATCCACACCACCCACACCTCTCTTGGCACTGGTCACCCAGGGATCAATGAAACTCTCTCGCTGCTGAAAAATCGCTTCTGGTGGCCCAGCATGGCAGCAGATGTCAGAAGGTATGTGCAGGGGTGTGAAGAGTGCGCCATGGCGAAAACCCCACGCCAGCTACCCTCAGGAAAGCTCCTTCCTCTGCCCGTTCCCAACCGCCCCTGGTCACACCTAGGAGTCGACTTCATCACCGACCTTCCGAACTCCCGTACCCACACAGGTCTTCCGTTACTTCGGCATCCCAGAGGACATCGTCTCTGACCGGGTTCATCTCTGTCTCCGTGCATTTCTGGCATTTGGCAGACACTCTTATCCAGAGCGACCGTGCCTTCTGTCCCGTAACACAACCCTAAGAACACCATCCCCACTGTCAAACATGGTGGTGGGAACCTAATGTTTTGGGGGGGGGTTTTCAGCCGGTGGACCAGGGAACCTAATCACAGTAAATGGCACCATGAAAAAGGAGCAATACATCAAAATTCAACAGCAACATCAGGCGGTCTGCAGAGAAACTTGGCCTTGGGCACCAGTGGACATTTCAGCATGACAACGACCCAACACACACAGCAAAAGTGGTGAAGAAATGGTTAGCAGACAAAAACATTAATGTTTTGCAGTGGCCCAGCCAGAGTCCTGACTTAAATCCAACTGAGAATCTGTGGAGGGAGCTAAAGATCAGGGTGATGGCAAGGAGACCCTCCAACCTGAAAGAGTTGGAGCTCATCGCTAAATATGAATGGGCAAAAATCCCAGTGGAGACATGCAAAAAGCTGGTCAGCAATTATAGGAAGCGTTTGATTGCTGTAATAGCCAATAAAGGCTTTTCTATTGATTATTGAGAAGGGTATGAATAATTTTGGACATGCCACTTTTTGTTCAAATGTAAATAAAAGAGGAGTAATAATTTTTTCCACAATGATGCCTCTTGTACATCGTCTTATTATCTTCTGAGAGATGCCTGTGTCATTTCTAATCAAGAAAAAACTTGCTGGTTGAATAAAAGTAACTTTAAATCAGAATTTGCCAGGGGTATGAATAATTTCAGGCTTGACTGTATAGAATTAATCTGAATTTTGTGATATTTAGTTTAAAAATTAAATCTGATTTTTGGCCAAGAAATTCATTGATTCATTCATTGTGTACCACTTATCCAAACTATTCTCGGGTCACGGGGAGCCTGTGCCTATCTCAGGTGTCATTGGGCATCAAGGCAGGATACACCCTGGACAGAGTGCCAACCCATCACAGGGCACACACACACACACACACACTCTCATTCACTCACGCAATCACACACTACGGACAATTTAGAGATGCCAATCAACCTACCATGCATGTCTTTGGACCGGGGGAGGAAACTGGAGCACCCAGAGGAAACCCCCGAGACACGGGAAGAACATGCAAACTCCACACACATGGCGGAGGTGGGAATCGAACCCCCAACCCTGGAGGTGTGAGGCAAACGTGCTAAACACTAAGCCACCGTGGAACACTGACCGGTTTGATGGACGAAATATTTTTGGTTTCAATTTCAATTCAATTCAATTCTATTTATTTGTATAGAGCTTTTAACAATGGACATTGTCTCAAATCAGCTTTACAGAACTACAGAAAATAAAAATTATAGAGTTTAAAGTTATTGTTTATTCCTTTTAGTTTTTTAGTGAATTTCTATAATGTCCTGTACTGATACTAAACATAATACAAGAAAAGAACAAACATCAAGACACAAAAATGACTTAGTCTTATTAAAACAAACTGCTGCTGCGTGTGAAAATGTAAAGAATGTAAAGAAATTAATTTCAATAAAAAAACATTTTGTGTAAACATGATTGTCTACATAAATATTCTGAAACACAAATATCTCTGGACAGTAAGGTTTTAGTCTGAACTCTGTAATCTCTTTTTACACATGGCCACACAGCTAAAAATAACACACACACACACACACACACACACACACACACACACAAACACACACACTTTCAAATCCGCTGAGCAAAACCACAACAATAACTGAGCAACACAAAGCAGAAAGAAAAATCTGAGACAACAAAATGTGCAGACTGGGTGAAAGTTTAATCAGATCTGAGGTCTGATCAGTCTGATGTCTTCTGATCAGGTGACGTTCATAACAAGACAACAGATCGATTAACACACACAGTGCTGGAGGAGCTGGAGTGCAGTGTGTTGATGCAGGAGATCTCGGATTTCAGCTTCATGAGGATTTTACACACAACTGAACAACACAACACAATTACTAGTGTGATAACTGATGGAATACACACCAGGTGTGAGGGAGGTGTGTGTGTGTGTGTGTGGTTAAAGTTCAGTGATATGCTGCCCTACATCTGTCATATCACACAGCAAATATGTACACACTGTATAATTACTCTTTCTGTCTTACACTTACACACACACACACACACACACACACACACACACAGTGCACTATTATATATAAACTGCACACGAGGGAGTGAAGTTTAAACAATGACGGAAACCTGACCCGCGTTACACAGAACTCAATTTCTCTAAAGTTCAGCTTGAGATCTTTAAAATGATTAAAGTTACTAAAGCAGAAGAATAAATGCTATTAAAGGTTAAAAAAAAACACACTGATTAAAGTTAACACAGGTTAATTAAAACAGTTACTAAAGCCAGCTAAGTTAAAGCTACTAAAACCGGTCAGGTTACTAAACTTACAAAATGTACTGAAGTTACAAAATCCAGCGTGTTAAATAAGTAATGCTAACAACATAACAAAATACAGCTTTATAAAGTTATTAAAGTTTGTTTACTAAGTTACCGAAGCTAAGCATGGTGAAGATATTAAATCAGGTTAGTTATTAAAGTTATTAAAGTTCACTTCATAAATTATTAATGTTTATGAAATTACAAAAGAAATACCCAGCTTAATGGTGATACTAGTTACTGTAACCAGGTTTGTAAAATGCATACAGTTACTAAATCCAACTTGATCAAATTAATTATTAAATCAGTAACCAGTTACAGAATCCTGTTTAACACAATAACATCACAGAACTAGCTACAGTTACTCTAGCAGCTGAAATTCTACTGTTTTCACACCACAAACTTTAGACCTTAAACACACACACACACACACACACACACACACACACACAGGCACACACACATAGATCAATACATTTCACAGAAAAACAAAAAGGTCCAAAAGGCAGGAACATGCCACTCGGTCACACGCTAACGCTAACTCTGTAAACACTCAAGATATAAAGTGATAAAGTACTGCAGAGGAAATGTTACTGCAGCACGCTAACGCTAACACTAATGACTTACAGATAACAGAGTACATATAATAAAATACCGAATACTGAAACAAACACACACACACACACACACACACACTTACTCACCATCTCATCGAGAGCATAGCGCAGAAGTCCGTGTTCATAAAGAAGAAAGAATCGTCTTTGCCATTTCTGAAAAACACACATAACCCATCAGTGTTTGTTTGTGTGTGTGCGTGCGTTTGTGTGCAGCAACATTATACATCACACACTCCCAGGCCAATGCTGTTCACTGACACTGTGGTAGCTAATCAAGAAAACTTAGCTAAACAATTAGCTAGCTAACTAATACTGCTAATCAGTATACACTACAGGAGACGGTTCGAGACGTAGCTGTGCAATGAGACGGAAATGAACAAACAGAAAAGATCTGTAGTGGCTGCTAAACACTTTAGCTACTTAGGAATGCCAGAGATAGCTAGTTAACCACAGTAGCTACTGACCTGCGCAGGTTAAATGGTGACCAAAAATCAAAGAACTTAAAAAAGGATCATTGATGAGAACACCAGAGAAAATATCAGCTATATTTCTGTACCAAGATAAAGAAATGTCTGATATTTTACTAATTTAATGTTATTTAATTCATTCATTGCTTATCGGCTTATCCGATCTACACTCGGGTCACGGGGAGCCTGTGCCTATCTCAGGTGTCATTGGGCATCAAGGCAGGATACACCCTGGACGGAGTGCCAACCCATCACACACACACACACACTCTCATTCACTCACACAATCACACACTACGGACAATTTAGAGATGCCAATCAACCTACAATGCATGTCTTTGGCCCGGGGGAGGAAACCAGAGCACCCGGAGGAAACCCCCGAGGCACGGGGAGAACATGCAAACTCCACACACGGCGGAGGCGGGAATCAAACTCTCAACCCTGGAGGTGTGAGGCAAACCTGCTAACCACTAAGCCACCGTGCCCCTCTCGTTATTTAATTTATTTATGTAATTTAATTTAACATTAAAGTATTAAATGTTATTCATTAAACTAGCACCAGAGAACCTAAAGACAGCGTACTCAAACGTTCTATTAACGTTCTCTCACTACAGTGATAATCAGACTCAGAGTCCAAACCCTGCTCCAGCATGACCATGTCCCTGTGCACAAAGCAGATCCATGAAGACAGAAGAACTGGAGTGTCCTGCACAGAGCCCTGACTCTGACTCAACCCCACTGACCTCCCACTGACCCCCAGACCTCCTCACTCTCACAACACCAGAGTCTGGAGGTGGAGGATGTGGAGGAGGA
The DNA here is from genome assembly GCA_033459395.1 of Hemibagrus guttatus. Taxonomy (NCBI): domain Eukaryota; kingdom Metazoa; phylum Chordata; class Actinopteri; order Siluriformes; family Bagridae; genus Hemibagrus; species Hemibagrus guttatus. Next base: position 798,953 of record JAUCMX010000003.1, read on the forward strand.
GGTGGAAAAGAAGGAGAAGAAGGAGGAGGAGGAGGAAGTGGAGAACGTTCTAGAGGGCAGGATCTGATGGAGTTTAGGAAGAAACTCACAGGAGTGAGAGTAAATCTGTCTAAGATAGATAAACTGGAGGGAAGTGGAAGTGTGGAGAGTTGGAATTTATTTATTTATTGGACTTGCTGAGGTGTTGCGTTTTATTCCTGTTTGTGCTGGAATTCTCCCCATCAATCTGTGATTACCAGGCTTAACAAGATGAGCTTCAACCACACACACACACAAACACACACTCTCTTTCACAGACACACACTCACACTCTCTCTCTCTCTCACACACACACAGACACACACACACACACACACACTCACTTGTTCTCAGGACCTAAAGCTGAAGAGTGACTCAGCCAGCACCCCCTCACCTCCCACACACACACACACACACACACACACTCTCTCTCTCTCTCTCTTTCTTTCTCTCTCTCTCTCTCTCTCTCTCTCTCTCTCTCTCTCTCTCTCTCTCTCTCTCCACCATCAGCCAGCACCCCCTCACCTCCCACACACACACTCTCTCTCTCTCTCTCTCTCTCCACCATCAGCCAGCACCCCCTCACCTCCCACACACACACTCTCTCTCTCTCTCTCTCTCTCTCCACCATCAG
>JAUCMX010000003.1:804604-821806 GCA_033459395.1 Hemibagrus guttatus
CAGGTGTGTGTGTGTGTGTGTGTGTGTGTGTGTGTGTGTGTGTGTGTGTGTGTACCTGTGTGTAGTCGTCGTCAGAGAGCAGGTGAGACTCTCGGGGTTTGAAGCAGTTTTGGCACTTGCTCTTGTTGAAGATATTTGCCTGGAACTTACGGCAAGGGTTCTCTTTCGCCGCCATGGTGCCCCAGTCTGATCTACTGAACTTAACACCACCCAGAATACTGCATCACCCGTGCCACTCCGATCCGAAGCCCACACAGCAGCCCTCAGGACACGCCCACATCCCAGACTGGAGGATCCAGGTGTAAAGATACCTGACAAACACACACACACACACATCATAACACAACCAGTGTCCAATCACTGACTTCATAACACAACCAGTGTCCAATCACTGACCACTGAGTGGTCAGTATATAAAATATTTAAATATCTGAAAAAATGCGTGTCCTTTCATCACTCTGTTAAAAGTAAATATTACGTCAATCACTTGGAACGATATCCAAACATTTCGTACATCTCAAACTGTAGTAATAAAAAGTCCAAACTTTTTAGGCTTAGACTTAAAGCTCCGCCCCTTTCACACTCACATCATGTCATATCATGAATAATCTTGAATAAGGTCGATCACACTAACTGCTGTGTAAATACATGACATCACATTCACTTTATACTCGATCTCCTCAAAATCAGTCATCTATTTAAATCAGTAAAATTAATCGATTTCTGTTGTTTTAAAAATCCACCTAATTCACCTGTAGCGTGTCACTGTCATGGGTAAAAACAGAAAAACTGTTACTTTACATCCTAATAATAATAATCAAAAAATAATCAGTTAATTAAATAATTGTAATGCTACAAAATATCTAAAAAATCTATTAAAGCTCTCACAAAAACAAACAATATCTAATTTAATCAATAGATATTAATCAGTAACTAATAAAAATAAATAAACCAAATGTTCTAATCATAGACCTAATAAAAACTGCACTGATGCAGGGGCTCTCATTAAAGTGTCCCTGTCCTTACAGGTCCTCGTTAAACTGTCCCTCTCCCTGTCCTCACAGGTCCTCATGAAACTGTCCCTCTCCCTGTCCTCACAGGTCCTCATGAAACTGTCCCTCTCCCTGTCCTCACAGGTCCTCATGAAACTGTCCCTGTCCTCACAGGTCCTCATTAAACTGTCCCTGTCCTCACAGGTCCTCATGAAACTGTCCCTGTCCTTACAGGTCCTCGTTAAACTGTCCCTCTCCCTGTCCTCACAGGTCCTCATTAAACTGTCCCTCTCCCTGTCCTCACAGGTCCTCATGAAACTGTCCCTGTCCTCACATTTCCTCATGAAACTGTCCCTGTCTTCAAAGGTCCTCATGAAACTGTCCCTGTCCTCACAGGTCCACAGGAAGCAGTCTGCAGTCTGAACACAAACTACGCACAACTTTCTGCGCATGAGAATGAATAAAGCTGCATCAGTGCAGTGTTTAACAGCTCCACCACACAGCCCCGTGTCTCCCACCCTCCCCACACCTCACACACTCCCGGCTGCGGTGTAAACATACATACATACATACACACACACACACACACATACACATGCACATACACACATGCACACACACACACACACACACCAGCGGGTACTTTAACCCGAGTCCCTGAAAAACTTACCCAGCAGCCGGAGGAAATAAGCACAAACACACACACACACACACACACACACAGACACACACACTCTCACACACACACACACTCTCACACACACACACACTCTCACACACACACACACACACGGGGTCCGGTTGAGGGGCGCAGCAGTTTCACGCGCAGTCAGAAGTGCAGCGGGCAGTGCGGCAGAAATGTCCAGGCTCCATTTCTCCTCCGGTTTACTTCATGTTTCAGAGACTTTGCGTCGGAAAATCAGCGGAATCACACAACCGATAGATCTGCGCAGACTCCGGCGGACACCCGGACCACGGATAACGTACACACACACACACACTACACTGGAGTTTACACTACATAACACACAGAGAGGACGGGTTCCATGTGATTGGCGGCTTCCAGCACCCAATCAGCAGCATAGACCCGCCCACCAGCTGTCGCGTCACCACGGAATCCGTATCCAATGGTAACGGAGAGTGCGCTTTAGGGAAGAAACAACGGGAATCAAGGTTGGTGGACAGTACAGGAAGTTCCCAAAGACTGTAAACACTAATTATTCACTCTGTCATTTCATGAACAGCTTTATTTTAAAATAAACAGACTCCTTTATAGACCAGGAGTTTAATAAATCACCATAATGAAGATGATTAGTGTTTAAACATCACTCAGTTATGCAGTGGTGTGGATTTGGCGCCACCTGTAGGACTGTTTATGAACACACAGCTCCTAATGCAGAAACTTTACTAAAATTATTAAATGTTTTCTTACAAAAAAGTATGAAAACACTCAAGGGCGTTTTTTTTAAAGCTGACATTGTCTTTCTTTATTCTCTCTTCAGCTATAAATACTCGTCCCCTCAGCAGTCTCTCTTTATTCTCTCTCTCTCTTCAGTTATAAACACTCGTCAATTTGAATACCTCACACACACACAAACACACTCGACATACACACACACTCCACATACACACAAGCACACAGACAAACACACTCCACATACACACACAAGCACACACACAAACATACTACACATACATACGAACACACTCCACACACACTCCACACGCACAAACAAACACACTCCACATACGCAAAAACACACGTCACACACAAACACAGTTCACACACACACTAACACACTGTAAGAAGTTTCAGAAACAGCTGTCCTTCACCACGTCGATGATTCAGGAGCACATGGAACTGATCTGAACTAGTTACTAATAGAGCATGAGCAGGGTTGTGTTTTGGAATAGTTGTGTAACGGGTAAGTCATGATTATTTATTATAAAAAATTTTATTATTATTACTTTATTTAACTTTGTTTTTATTTATTTTTTTTAAATGCATATTTACCAGTACCTGTACAGAACACAGAACCCTATTACAGAAATATATTACTTCTGGGTACAAATATAAATTTATCTCTAATGAGTGGGATTATAAATCATTATAAACACAGAGAGTGGGATAATAAATTATTATAAACATTGAGAGTGGGATTATAAATCATTATAAACACATAGTGGGATTATAAATCATTATAAACATTGAGAGTGGGATTATAAATCATTATAAACACAGAGAGTGGGATTATAAATCATTATAAACACTGAGAGTGGGATTATAAATCATTATAAACACAGAGAGTGGGATTATAAATCATTATAAACATTGAGAGTGGGATTATAAATCATTATAAACACAGAGAGTGGGATTATAAATCATTAAAAACACAGAGAGTGGGATTATAAATCATTAAAAACACAGAGAGTGGGATTATAAATCATTATAAACATTGAGAGTGGGATTATGAATCATTATAAACACTGAGAGTGGGATTATAAATCATTATAAACACAGAGAGTGGGATTATGAATCATTATAAACACTGAGAGTGGGATTATAAATCATTAAAAACACAGAGAGTGGGATTATAAATCATTATAAACACAGAGAGTGGGATTATAAATCATTATAAACATTGAGAGTGGGATTATGAATCATTATAAACACTGAGAGTGGGATTATAAATCATTATAAACACAGAGAGTGGGATTATAAATCATTATAAACACAGAGAGTGGGATTATAAATCATTATAAACACAGAGAGTGGGATTATAAATCATTATAAACACTGAGAGTGGGATTATAAATCATTATAAACACTGAGAGTGGGATTATAAATCATTATAAACACTGAGAGTGGGATTATAAATCATTATAAACACAGAGAGTGGGATTATAAATCATTATAAACACAGAGAGTGGGATTATAAATCATTATAAACACAGAGAGTGGGATTATAAATCATTATAAACATTGAGAGTGGGATTATGAATCATTATAAACACTGAGAGTGGGATTATAAATCATTATAAACACAGAGAGTGGGATTATGAATCATTATAAACACTGAGAGTGGGATTATAAATCATTAAAAACACAGAGAGTGGGATTATAAATCATTATAAACACAGAGAGTGGGATTATAAACCATTATAAACACTGAGAGTGGGATTATAAATCATTATAAACACAGAGAGTGGGATTATAAATCATTATAAACACAGAGAGTGGGATTATAAATCATTATAAACACAGAGAGTGGGATTATAAATCATTATAAACACAGAGAGTGGGATTATAAATCATTATAAACACTGAGAGTGGGATTATTGTAACATCTTATATACAATATATCACGATGGCGCCGCAGATGGCCGCCTCAGTGTGCAGCTCTCCAGTGTTTGTTTTGTTTTTGTTAGTTTTTCCTGTTTTTTGTTTCTCAAACTTGATCAGTTTTACCAGGGATGAACTGCTGGACATTCGGCAGAACACACCACACAATATTCTACCGGTTTTCAATTATTCTGATGTTTTGCTGGACATTGTAGTTGGCGGAGCAGTGGCGCTGTTCAAATGCTTTAAGAAGCGCAAGCGGGGGAAGCGAGCCGGCGCGCTCGTCAAGCTCAGACAGCGCGGCTTTAGAATAGTGCTGCCCAGCATCCATCTGGCGAATCTCCGCTCTCTACCCAACAAAATGGATGAACTTCTTCTGCTCTCTCGGACAAATAAGGATTTTTCAAACTCTGCTGCTCTGTGTTTCACTGAATCCTGGCTGAACGATGCCATTCCGGACAGCGCGCTGAATCTGCCGGGCTTCCAGCTGTTCAGAGCGGATCGGGTCGCAGAATCAGCGGGGAAATCGCGCGGCGGTGGGACATGCTTCTACATCAACGAAAGGTGGTGTACAGATGTTACAGTGTTGAAGAAGATGTGCTGTCCCGATTTGGAAGCGTTCTTCATCAACTGTAAACCGTTCTACTCGCCGCGGGAGTTTTCCTCATTCATTCTTGTGAGTGTTTACATTCCACCGCAAGCACACGTGAGCTCGGCTCTACAACACCTGGCTGATCAGATCATACACACAGAGCAACAACACCCGGACTCTGTTATCATTATTCTCGGGGACTTTAATAAAGCAAACCTCTCACATGAACTGCCAAAATTCAAACAACACATTTCGTGTCCCACCAGAGACAAAAATATTTTGGACCACTGCTACACCACAATAAAGGATGCATATCGCTCTGTCCCCAGAGCAGCTTTAGGACTCTCTGACCACTGCCTGGTTCATCTTCTCCCTACATACAGGCCAAAACTTAAATCTGCTAAACCTGTAGTAAGGACTGTAAAGAGATGGACCAGTGAAACAGAACAGGACTTACAGGCCTGTTTTGAATGCACTGATTGGAGTATTTTTGAAGCTGGTGCCACTGATCTGGATGAGCTCACAGAGACTGTAACATCATACATCAGTTTCTGTGAAGACATGTGCATCCCTACCAGGACTTATTTATCATTCAACAATGATAAGCCATGGTTCACATCAAAACTCAGACATCTTCGTCAGGCCAAAGAGGATGCCTTCAGGAATGGGGACAGAGTCTTGTACAATCAGGCCAGAAACACATTGAATAAGGAGATTAGGGTGGCTAAGAGGAGCTATGCTAAAAAGCTGGAAAACCAGTTCTCTGCCAACGACCCTGCTTCAGTGTGGAAAGGCCTGAAATACATCACAAACTACAAGACACCATCCCCCAGCACTGAGGCCAATCAACAACTTGCTGAAGACCTGAATGAGTTTTACTGCAGATTTGAAACTGCCGGTCTAACACCCCATGCCCCATCTGAACATCTCTCTATACAGCCATTAACACCTCCAGCAACCCCCCTCTCCCCCCCTCCTGCACTTCGGATCAGTGAAGATGATGTGCGTCAGATCTTCCTGAAGCAGAAGAAAAGAAAAGCACCAGGCCCAGACGGTGTCACACCAGTCTGTCTGAGAACCTGTGCTGACCAGCTGGCCTTCATCTTTTCACAGATCTTCAATAGATCACTGGAGCTGTGTGAAGTCCCTGCCTGCTTCAAACGTTCCACCATCATCCCCATCCCAAAGAAACCCAAGATGACAGGATTTAATGACTACAGACCTGTTGCTTTAACGTCTGTGGTCATGAAGTCGTTTGAAAGACTGGTGTTGGCTTATCTGAAGAACATCACTGGACCCTTACTGGACCCCCTGCAGTTTGCTTACCGAGCAAACAGGTCCGTGGATGATGCAGTCAACATGGGACTGCACTTCATCCTACAGCATCTGGACAAATCAGGGACTTATGTGAGGCTCCTGTTTGTGGACTTTAGTTCGGCCTTTAACACCATCATCCCAACACTCCTCCAGACCAAACTAACCCAGCTCTCTGTCCCTAGCTCTATCTGTCAGTGGATCACCAGCTTTCTGACAGATAGGCATCAGCTAGTGAAACTGGGGAAATTCAAGTCAAACAGCCGCACCACCAGCACTGGCGCCCCCCAGGGTTGCGTCCTCTCCCCACTGCTCTTCTCCCTTTACACCAATGACTGCACCTCAACTGATCCATCTATCAAGCTCCTGAAGTTCGCGGACGACACTACAGTCATCGGCCTCATCCAGGACGGTGATGAGTCTGCTTACAGACAGGAGATTGAACAGCTGGCTGCCTGGTGTAGTCGTAACAATCTGGAGCTCAACACGCTCAAAACAGTGGAGATGATAGTGGACTTCAGGAGGAACACCCCTGCACTCCCCCCACTCACCATCATGAACAGCACTGTACCAACAGTGGCGTCATTCAGGTTCCTGGGCACCACCATCTCTCAAGACCTGAAGTGGGACACTCACATAGACGCCACTATCAAAAAGGCCCAACAAAGACTGTACTTCCTTCGGCAGCTGAGGAAGTTCAACCTGCCACAGGAGCTGCTAATACATTTCTACTCAGCCGTCATCGAGTCTGTTCTGTGCACGTCTATAACTGTTTGGTTTGGCTCAGCTACAAAATCAGACATGAGAAGACTACAGAGAACGGTTCGAACTGCTGAAAGGATTATTGGTGCTCCCCTGCCCACCCTTCAGGAACTGTATACATCCAGAGTGAGGAAAAGGGCTCTGAAAATCACTCTGGACCCCTCACATCCAGGCCATATCCTTTTTGACCTTTTGCCATCTGGCCGACGCTACAGAGCAGCAAATACCAGGACAGCCAGGCACAAGAACAGTTTCTTCCCCCAAGCAATCTATCTTTTGAACAGTTGAATGTTCCCAGCATTGGGCAATAATAAAAATAAAAATTAAAAGTGCAATAACCTCATATTTATTACCACACCCACATCCCTACATCTCAACTCATTCTATTCTATTCTGTATATACAAATACTTTATTTTCTTATTTAAATATGTGTATTTTTTATTTTTTATTTCTCATTCTATTTTCTGTTGTTATTTGTACTGTTATTGTTATCTCTGTGCACTGGAGCCTGTTACACTAAAACAAATTCCTTGTATGTGCAAACATACTTGGCAATAAAGCTCTTTCTGATTCTGATTCTGATTCTGATTCTGATCTTGGCTCAGTTCAGAACACCAGAGGGAGCCCTCTCCCGAGTTTTGAACCCACTTCCAGGTTGCAGCCCGGACATATAAGTAGAGCGCACACTAGTTTCTACACAAAGTATTGTTCCTAGCTGACTTTACCAAGCCATGCATTACATTTCTCTCTGTTTGGATATTACGTGTTTTGACCTTTGACTGTTTGCTCGTTTTCTGATATTTGGATTACCCCTCTGGTTTTGTCTGCCCTGTCTGCTTGCTTCCCAGTTTTTGACCCTTTTTGCCCGTTTTTGACCCTGCCTTTGCCATATGATTATATTAAATCTGCTTATGGAACCTAACGTTTCCACCTCCGGCTCTCAAATGCCACAGAATACTTCACCTGCTCAGGATCCAGCGGATTTACAGGCTATTATAATCTACCCCCCCCCCCCCCCCCCCCCCCCCGGCATTCCTACTCCTCGCAGTGGGTCGCCACGCATGGCGCTTCCTGATAAATTAGATGGTTTTGTGTGCCAGTGCACTAATTTCTTTGCTCATCAGCCTAATGTTTATCATGAGAATACGGTGAAATGTGCCTTCATGTTGTCACTCCTCACGGGGAGAGCCTTGGACTGGGTGTAGGCGGTGTGGGATACTGACCCCCAGGTGAAAAGCTCCTTCAACTATTTTGCGGGTTTAATTCGGGAGGTTTTTGAATACACAGCTGGAAGAAAGGATATTTCGGTCCAGTTACTGGAGTTGCGTCAGGGTGCGGAGTTCGCCGCAGATTATGCTATTAGATTTCGCACTCTTGCTGCACAGTCTGGATGGAATGACGTAGTGTTGGCAGCAGTTTTCCATGAGGGACTTAATACTGCCCTCCAAGCTGAAATGGTGTGTCATGAGATGAACACCTCTCTCTCACAGTACATCTCCACGGCCATCAGGCTGGATAACCTCCGGCGCCAACATCAGGCCAAATCACGCACACCCCTCCCAGTCTCTCGCTGCGCTGAGCCCCCGAGATCCTGTGTGGAGCCCCCTGAGCCCATGCAACTCGGCCGGTTTTGTCTATCTGAGAGAGAGCGTCAGCGCCACGCCCAAATGCACTTATGTTTCTACTGTGGACAATCCAGTCACCAGATCAACTGCTGCCCAGAGATACCATCTAAATCTCAGGTGAGAAATAATTCACTCAGTTCTAGCCTCATCATTCCTGTCATGTTACATTTCTCTCATGAAACCATCTCTGTCTCAGCACTAATAGATTCTATATAGGACTTGCACAGTGCCTATAATCTGATTCATATAAGGGAGGGGGGCGAGTGGAAAACCGCTTTCCATACAGCCAGTGGACACTTTGAGTATCTGGTCATGCCTTACGGGCTTACCAATGCCCTAGCGGTCTTCCAGTGTCTCATTAACGAGGTGTTTAAGGATGTGCTCAACAAATATGTTGTTGCATACATCGACGATATTTTAATCTACTCCTCCTCCCTGACGGAACATATACAGCATGTTCGTACCATGTTCACCCGCCTGCTGACCAATCACCTGTATGTCAAATCAGAGAAATGTGAATTCCACCACTCCTCCATCACATTCTTGGGATATGTGATCTCTCGGCAGGGAGTCAAGATGGATCAAACGAAGGTCCAAGCTGTTACTGACTGGCCCGAGCCAGCTACCATTAAGGAATTACAACGCTTCCTGGGGTTTGTGAACTTTTATAGAAGATTTATACATAACTACAGTACCATAGCTAGCCCTCTAACGTCACTGCTATGAGGCAAGCCCAAAAGACTAACCTGGACAGAACAAGCCTGACAGGCATTCGTAAAGTTGAAAAAGAGTTTTACCACAGCTCCCATCCTCTGGCATCCTGACCCCAATCTCCCCTTTATAGTAGAGGTAGATGCCTCCAACTGTGGGCTAGGAGCCATTCTGTCCAAGCGACATGGTAACCCTAGTAAGTTTCACCCATGTGCTTTTTACTCCCATAAACTTACTCCAGCAGAAAGGAACTATGACGTAGGCAATCGTGAATTATTATCCATCAAAGCAGCCCTAGAGGAGTGGCGTCACTGGCTGGAGGGGGCTCAGCATCCCTTTCTTGTCCTCACCAACCATTGTAACCTCGAGTATCTTTGCAACGCTAAATGCTTTAACTCACGCCAGGCACGGTGGGCTCTCTTTTTCACTCACTTTCACTTCTCCGTTACCTACCGCCCTGGCTCCAAGAACAGCAAGGCGGATGCTGTGTCTAGGAAGTTCCAGACCAAGAGCTCTCCCTCATCCCCAGAATCTATTCTGCCACCTACCACCATCTTGGCCCCCGTGCAATGGAATCTGGTGGAGGAGATCCAGCGAGCCCATGTTGAGGAACCTCTACCCTCCTTGTGCCCACCAAACCTACTCTACGTGCCTAGCATGCTTCGTCAATGTGTTCTGCGGTGGGTTCACGAATCCCTCAGCTCCGGTCACCCTGGTATTCACAGAACGTTACAACTTTTACAGCATAAGTTTTGGTGGCAATATGTCAAGTCCTGTTCCCCCTGCGCTCAATCTTGTACTAGCCGCCAGCTTCCGGAGGGATTGCTCGAACCCCTCCCCATTCTTTGAAGACCATGTTCCCACCTTGCCACAGATTTTCTCACTGACCTCCCCAATTCTCAGGGATTCACTACTGTTATGGTCGTTATAGATCGCTTTTCTAAAGCGTGCAAGCTGATCCCGTTAAAGGGGCTACCCATGGCTATGGAAACAGCCAATGCCATTTTTCAACATGTATTTCTTTGGTATGAACTTTGGTCTTCCTGAGGATATAGTGTCCGATCAGGGCTCCCAGTTCACCTCAAGAGTCTGGAGGGCCTTTTGTGCACAGCTGGGAATCAATGTAAGCTTAACCTCGGGATATCACCCTCAATCCAGTGGTCAAGCGGAGCATCTCAACCAAGAGATTAGGAGGTTTCTCAGGACATATTGCAGCACTGAACAAGATCGTTGGAGTGAATTCCTCCCATGGGCCGAATTTGCCCAGAATTCCCTCACCCATTCCTCAACCGGGCTGACTCTCTTCCAGTGTGTACTGAGGTATCAACCCCCATTGTTTCCCTGGACAGGAGAACCTTCTGAGGTCCCAGCAGTTAATGAGTGGTCGCGTAAGAGTCAAGAGGTCTGGGAACGAGCCCACATGTGCCTCCATCCAAGCAAACCGACATGGTCGCCAACATCCGGCATATCGAGTGGGATAAAGTGTCTGGGTCTCGACTCGCAACCTAAAACTCAAACTTCCCTGTAGGAAACTCTGGCCCAAATTCATTGGTCCCTTCAAAATTGTAAGAATAATTGTACATAATGGTTCATCTCTTTGTCTACTGAAACACATTCTTTACCTTGTATCCTGTGTTCTTTTCCTTCTTATCTTTGGTATTGCACTTACACAGGCATGACCCCTGGTCTGAGACCACAACTTCCTATTTCCCTAACTGAACATCTGTTCTGCACGAACTTCCTGCCTCTGTTGCACGCATAGAATCAGGAAGAAACTTGTCATTGCAGCAAGACGGTGTCTTTTCTGAGTAATGGCTGGAACTTTTGTTGCAGAGACAAGCATTTATCTTGCAAAAGCACATGGTCACCTTTTCCCTTTGTCTCTGTATATATACTCATGCCTTGCAACAATAAAATCAGAGATGTCTTAGTAAGCGGAGACCTCAGCCTCTTTATTGAGATATCTCTCCAGGTCTGTCTTATGCAGATCTTCAGTTGCTGGGTACCTGTGTCTACTGATTTAAAGAGTTGACAACCTCTGAGAAGAACTGATTTATCCTTTTTGTTCTAACAAAAATCATTCAGCAAGTCAACCCCGTCTCCTTCCGCCTTCAGCTCCCTGCTATGTATCACATCCGCCCCACCTTTCATGTCTCACTCCTTAAGCCGGCGCATGAACCACACGCCGGTGGGGGGGGGGGGCTCTGTAACATCTCGGCTCAGTTCAGAACACCAGAGGGAGCCCTCTCCCGAGTTTTGAGCCCACTTCTGGGTTGTAGTGTGGACAAATAAGCAGAGCGCACACTAGTTTCTACGCGAAGTATTGTTCCTAGCTGACTTTACCAAGTCGTGTATTAGATTTCTCTCTGTTTTCTCAGTCTTCTAGTGGACTGTATGAAGTCTCCTTGAAGTTTATCTAGTGATCAGTGATGGAGAGAGAATCTACAGGTTAAATCCCAAAGCAATCCCCACTCACTACAGTTTATTCACTACACACTACACTGAATGTGAAAGAATGAGAAAAACAGCTGTTTATATCAGAACGGTTTATTCCATAAAAGATCAAATTCTGGTATTGATACTTCTGATACAACATGAACCTGGTTTAACAAAACAAATGTGATTATAAAAGAGAACACTATCACCTTTAACACACACACACACGTGCGCACACACACACACACACACACACACACATTACACAATTACACCTGAAATCAGTCTATTAAATTATGTGCTTATTCATTAAAATAATGTCAGAAACCTGATGTTACGGGACAGAAGACACGGAGACAGAGATTTACTGTTCGTATGTTTATTGGACCAAGCAGCAGAGTGAAACTGTCGAATATGAATGGAATGGATATGAAGGATGAGAGAGAGAGATACTGTCCTGGGATGTATGCCGTGGAAGAGCTGGATGAGATGGCAGGAACGGGAACAGATCTGGAGGTGGAAAACGAACACACACACACACACACACACACACACACACGCAGGGAGACACAGGATGCAGAGAAACACAGAATGCTGGAGCGGAGAATAAGTCTCGGCATGCAGAGTGAGTCCTTCAGTCCTAAACGAGACCGGACGGTGAGTGGTGTATGTGGGTGTCCTTTTATGTAGGATAGTGATTGGGAAGGTGATTGCGTGTAGGTGTGTGTGATTAGAATTCTGGCGAGTGAGTGCACTGTGATTGGTTCTCGTTGGAGCCTGGCGTGTCTGTGACACCTGATAAATCTGGCATGTACACACACACACACACACACACACACACACACACACACACACACACACACACACACACACACACACGCAGGGAGACACGGGATGCAGAGAAACACAGAATGCTGGAGCGGAGAATAAGTCTCGGCATGCAGAGTGAGTCCTTCAGTCCTAAACGAGACCGGACGGTGAGTGGTGTATGTGGGTGTCCTTTTATGTAGGATAGTGATTGGGAAGGTGATTGCGTGTAGGTGTGTGTGATTAGAATTCTGGCGAGTGAGTGCACTGTGATTGGTTCTCGTTGGAGCCTGGCGTGTCTGTGACACCTGATAAATCTGGCATGTACACACACACACACACACACACACATGCACACACGCACACACACACACACAGTTAATTATAACTCAGTTCAGTTAATTCATAAAGAAAGACAAGTCAAGTGAGAGACAGGTTGGGAAAGAAAAAGACAGACAGCCTAAGAGAGAGAAATACAGACAGGTATAGAGACAAACAGACAAAGAAGGACCAGAGAGATACAGAGAGAGAGAGAGATTGAGAGAGAGAGAGGGGCAGAAGAAGAAAAAGACACAGACAGGGAGAAAGAGACAGGTACAAAGACAGACAGATAGACAGACAGGTTTAAGAGTTGATGTTGGAGTTGTTTCTCTCCGTCTCCTCTTCGTTGGTGATTATTGTTTCTAAGTGTGTCTGAACCTCAGAGTTCTGCACCTCTGATCTCTTGGTCATCTTATTCAACATGCCTCCCTACACACACACACACACACACACACACAGATAGACCAGCATGAATTACTATATAATGTGTGTTAGTGGTTCTAGTTCACTGTACCACTCGGACACCTCAGGCCTGCTCGGAGCTCAGAGCAATCCTCTGTAGTGTCTAATGTAAAAGCTAGAGTTCAGACTCACTGCTCTCTCTCTCTCACTATCTCTCACTCTCTTTCTCTCCCTCTCCTCCCTCTTTGGTGAGTGAACCATGTCCTCCTCTGCAGAGTGATTAGACTCTGTGGTGTTTAGGGCAGATGAGGAGTTACAGCTACAGCTAAGAGTAAGCATGTGCTTTGTTTTTTCTCCTTGAACAACAGGAGCTAATCAGCATCAACAGGGCTGGAGTGTGTCAGTACCTCATCTGTGTGTGTGTGCGTGTGTGTGTGTGTGTGTGTGGTACCTGTTCTTCTCCTCCAGTATCTCTCCCACAATGAGGTTACACAGTCCGAAACCGATCATCTGCACCGACGTCGCCAAACCCATCGCTGTCCCAAGAGTGGAGCAAGGAACCACCAGGGGGATGGAGGGCCACATACTCGCCTAACACACACACACACACACACACACACACACACATCAATGCTCCCACCACTTTAATCATGACAATGAGTATTAGCAATGTGTAACTTAATTACTATATCTTTAGCTTGTGAAAAAAGTGTGTGTGCGCGTATATATATGTATGTTTATGTGTGATGTATATGTATGTGTGTGTATGTATATGTATGTGTGTCTGTGTGTATGTGTGCATTGTGACGACGGTGCGCACACCGCCGCACGCATATAGAAGAAAACCGCTCTTCGCCCCCTCTCTCCCCCGCCATAACACAAGCAGCGGCAGTTCAGCACCATCAGCACCATGGCCAGCTTCGCTAAATTACAGGGCGGAGCTGGGGAAAGCGCGCTAAAATGCTGTGGACCAATCAGGAGCGCCGCTAAACTCTTCACCCTCCGGCAGAAGGCTTCAGCGGAGAGCCAGGCTCCGCCAGCCAGCGAGGGTAAGGGTGGCCCCCTGCTGGACTAATATGAATTGTGCAATTTTTTTTTTTCTTTCAGAATTCTCCAGATAGAAGCTGCTCACCTTGGGACCAGTGAAGCTCTGCCATGTTCCTGGGATGACACTGCCAGACCACTACCGGCCTTAGCCTCCTTAGGCCTCCACGGCAGTGAAATGTAGTGTGTTCAACTTGCTCCCTGACTCTGTGTGTGTTGCTCTGTATCTCTTGCTAAGTGTGCTACAGTATGTATGTGTGTGTATGTGAAGCTGACCTAAAATTTTGCTAAATTTTCTTGATTTTTATCTCTAATCCAGTCCTATATTATAAACTTTAAAGTATCTATAGTAGCTGACAGTATCCTATGATCTCACTCCAAATATTTTTTTATTTCGTGAGTTTTATATCGCTAGTGTTTTCCAAAACACCTACTTAGAGCCGGTTAGCCCATTAGCATCGCTAGCCTGTTAGCCCGACTACCACAAGTTTGTTAACAATTTTCACACCGGTTATCTCTGTTGACTTCTGCAACTAAAACACTATGTCGGTTGTGTGTCTGCCTTTGAGTGCAGGTGAGGATTCATCCGAACTGCACTCGGTGGATTTTTAGCTGGAGAACGTGGAGAAGCATATCTGCAACCTACAAGTGAAGCAGGCCCAGCTGCAACAGCGGAAAGCCGCACTGGAATCATCCCGGACTGTCCCAGGTAAATTCGCTGCGTGAAACAAACACTCCGACAACCTGGACTCCGTGTATTTCTCTGCCCAGAGCACCAAGGACGCAGCCCGGCCAGGTTTCGTTCACTCCGGCGCCGGGGTACCACACAGCCTAGATGCAGCAGCAGCGGAAAACGCGAGCCAAGCACCGGGAGAAGCCCTCTCCCCCTCCGCCACCATCCGTCTTCGAGATCTCGACCCGGAACTGCTTTGCTCCCCTTCGTGAGACGGAATATGACGTGGTGATCACCGGAGACTCCATCGTCCGGCACGTCCGTGCTACAGCGGCTAAAGGTAAGGTGCGCACTTGCTGTCTTCCTGGTGCTCATGTTCTTGATGTTGCAAGTGCACACACAGCTCATCTTATCACAGAAACTGTGTCTGTTCCCTGAATAGTGAGATCAAATAATAAATTCATTAATAGCTCTCGAAATAATCTAATCACAATTATACCTGAAAAACACCAAATAAATAAAGTGAAACAATTTCTAACATTTCGGCTTCTCAACATTAGATCCCTTGCACCAAAAGCACTTATTGTTAATGAATTGATCTCAGATTATAGTTTTGATACACTCTGCCTTACTAAAACCTGGCTTAGGCCAAACGAATACATTGGTCTGAATGAGTCCACTCCGTCAGGATATTTCTATAAGCATGAGCCCCATCAGACTGCTTGTGGAGGTGGTGTTGCAACTATCTATAGCAACTCTCTTACCGTTACTCAGAAAACAGGATCCAGGTTTAACTCGTTCGAAGTGCTTGTCCTTAATTTTACACTCACAGACATGCATAAAAAAATCCATGCTATCTCTTGCTCTGGCCACCGTATATAGACCCCCAGGGCCCTACGCTGATTTTCTTAGTTTGCACATTTACTCTCAGACCTTTTGATTAATTTTGACACGGTGTTGATCGTAGGAGACTTTAACATGTAGATGGAGCTAATGATGCTTTAGGACTCGCATTTATAGATTTAATAAATTCTTTTGGGGTTAAACAAAACATTAATAGACCAACTCATCATTTTAATCATACGCTAGATTTAGTTATATCACATGGAACAGATGTCACTGATATAGCTGTTCTACCTCAAAGCGATGAGATCACAGACCATCACCTCTTAGTGTACACTGTACCTGTAGAACAGATTAGCCATGTCTCTCCTCATTATTGATTCAGTAGAACTATTATTCCGAACACTAAAGACAAATTCACAAGTAATCTGCTGGATCTGTCTCAACTTCTCACCAGACCCCTAAATGCAGATGATCTAGATGAATTAACTAACAGCATAGTGTGACGGAGCTCCGCCGGAGGCGGAGGTGTTCGGATCCATTCGCCGAGCTGGCGATAGGGGACGAGCAAAGACAGTCAGAGACAGGCACAGAGTTCAGCAACGTAGTAATATATTCGAGCGTACAAACCAACAGGAAGAGACAGAAATGAAAGTCCTTAAACAGTCCGGAATCGATAAGCCAACAACAGATATAACAGAGACAATCCAATAGAATAAACGTTAAACAGTCCAGATCAATAACAACGGGTAATCCAAAAGAAAAAACGTTAAACAGTCCAAGTCAATCACAAAAGGCAATCCAGTAAATAAATGCTCGGTACTCCCCATAGAAAAGATACTTTGCGATGTGCAGGAAGTGCGCAGCATTTTTAAAGCCAACGTGCACCCGGAAGTAATCTCAAAAGTCAGGTGAGAGCTCCCTCTCGCAGCCGGTGCTTGGGCGGGTCGTGACAGAGCCCCCCCCTCTAGGGACACCTCCTGGGGTTCTACGCCGTGGACGACCCCTCGGACGCGGAGCAGGCTTGTTCGGGTGGTCCAGGATGTCGACGGCCTCCACCCATGAGCGTTCCTCGACACCATAGCCCTCCCAGTCCACGAGGTACTGAAGCCGCGAACGAACCCGCCTGGAATCCAGGAGAGCACACACCCGGTATGCTGGAGACCCCTCAATGTCCAGAGGCGGTGGTGGCTCCCCGCCATCCGGAACCTCCCCAGCTGAAGGATGCGCTGGCTTAAGGAGGGACACATGGAACGTGGGGCAGATGCGATACGCCGCTGGAAGCCGCAGCCAATATGCCACCGGGTTGACCTGCCGAACAATCTCAAATGGGCCG
>JAUCMX010000003.1:822306-824806 GCA_033459395.1 Hemibagrus guttatus
TATATATATATATATATATATATATTTTTATATATATATATATATATATATATATATATATATATATATATATATATATATATACACATATATATATATAAATATATACACATATATATATATAAAAGCCATGTGCAACGATTTCTGTTGTTACCTCTTACAGACGCAGGCATTCTCATCCACGAAGAATATATATACACATACATACACACACATATATGTGTATATATATATATATATATATTATATATATATATATATATATATATATATATATATATATATATATATATATATATATATATATATATATATATATATATATATATATATGTATGTGTGTGTGTGTATGTGTGTGTGTGTGTGTATATACAGTCAAGCCCGAAATTATTCATACCCCTGGCCAAATTCTGACTTAAAGTTACTTTTATTCAACCAGCAAGTTTTTTTTTTTTGACCGGAAATGACACAGGCATCTCCCAGAAGATAATAAGATAATGTACAAGAGGCATCATTGTGGAAAAAAATATTTCTCAGCTTTTATTTACATTTGAACAAAAAAGTGGCATGTCCAAAATTATTCATACGCTTTGCAAACTGTCAGTCTATGGGAAAATCCAAAGTTCTATACCATTCCAAATAGTCCAAGCTGTTCTAAAGCATCCTAATTACCCTGATTCATTGGGAACAGCTGTTTTAATCAACTCAACAGGTGAAAAACAGAAGCTCTCTGCTGTTGGTTTGTGGACAGTCATGGCTAAGACAAAGGAGCTCACTGAAGACCTGCAGCTGTGCATTGTGGCTGCTCACAAGTCAGGAAAGGGCTATAAGACCATATCTAAATGTTTTGAAGTTCCAGTGGCTAGAGTGCAAAGTATTATTAAAAAATACAAGACGTTCCGAACTGTGAAAAATCTCAGAGGACGCGGTCGGAAGCCAAAAGTGATACCTGTGCTGGCCAGGAGGATAGTGAGAGAGATAAAAAAGAATTCACGGATCACCACCAAGGTGATCCTGATGAATCTGGGCTCTGCTGGTGGCAACATCTCAAGGCAGACAGTCCAACGGACACTGCACACCGCTGGGTTCCGCGGACGCAGACCAAGGAGGACACCACTTCTCCAGATAAGGCACACAAAAGCCCGCTTGACCTTTGCAAATGCTCATCTGGACAAAGAAGAAGGCTTCTGGTCTTCTGTTTTATGGTCAGATGAAACAAAAATTTAATTGTTTGGCCACATTGACGTAGCCTTCATCTGGCGTAATAAAGGCGAAGCCTTCAACCCTAAGAACACCATCCCCACTGTCAAACATAGTGGTGGGAACCTAATGTTTTGGGGGTGTTTTTCAGCCAGTGGACCAGGGAACCTAATCACAGTAAACGGCACCATGAAAAAGGAGCAATACATCACAATTTAACAACATCAGGCAGTCTGCAGAGAAACTTGGCCTTGGGCACCAATGGACATTTCAGCACGGCGACGACCCAAAACACACAGCAAAAATGGTGAAGAAATGGTTAGCAGACAAAAACATTAACGTTTTGCAGTGGCCCAGCCAGAGTCCTGACTTAAATCCAACTGAGAATCTGTGGAGGGAGCTAAAGATCAGGGTGATGGCAAGGAGACCCTCCAACCTGAAAGAGTTGGAGCTCATCGCTAAATATGAATGGGCAAAAATACCAGTGGAGACATGCAGAAAGCTGGTCAGCAATTATAGGAAGCGTTTGATTGCTGTAATAGCCAATAAAGGCTTTTCTATTGATTATTGAGAAGGGTATGAATAATTTTGGACATGCCACTTTTTGTTCAAATGTAAATAAAAGATGAGTAATAATTTTTTCCACAATGATGCCTCTTGTACATCGTCTTATTATCTTCTGGGAGACTCCTGTGTCATTTCTAATCAAGAAAAAACTTGCTGGTTGAATAAAAGTAACTGTGTTACTGTGCAAATGTGTTTATGTATGTGTGTGCATGTATGTGTATATGTAAATGTATGTATGTATATATGTATGTGGCCTTCAGCTCATCTGCATTTTTTGGTCTCTTGTTTCTCATTTCCCTCTTGACAATACCCCATAGATTCTCTACGGGGTTCAGGTCTGGTGAGTTTGCTGGCCAGTCAAGCACACCAACACCATGGTCATTTAACCCACTTCTGGTGCTTTTGGCAGTGTGGGCAGTGCCAAATCCTGCTGGACAATGAAATCAGCATCTTCAAAAAGCTGGTCAGCAGAAGGAAGCATGAAGTGCTCCAAAATTTCTTGGTAAACGGGTGCAGTGACTTTGGTTTTCAAAAAACACAATGGACCAACACCAGCAGATGACATTGCACCCCAAATCATCACAGACTGTGGAAACTTAACACTGGACTTCAAGCAACTTGGGCTATGAGCTTCTCCACCCTTCCTCCACACTCTAGGACCTTGGTTTCCAAATGAAATACAAAACTTGCTCTCATCTGAAAAGAGGACTTTGGACCACTGGGCAACAGTCCA
>JAUCMX010000003.1:829806-959806 GCA_033459395.1 Hemibagrus guttatus
ATCTCTGCGATGAAACCAGATCGCTAAAAAAAATCCAACAATTTATTTCTGAAAATCAGACCTAGACATTTGTTTCAGCTGATAGAAAATACTTTTACCTGTTTAATTCAAATTCTAATTTTATTAGTCACATACACCAATCAGGCATAACATTATGACCACCTGCCTAATATTGTGTTGGTCCCCCTTTTGCTACCAAAACAGCCCTGACCCGTCCTGCACTGTGTATTCTGACCCCTTTCTATCAGAACCAGCATTAACTTCTTCAGCAATCTGAGCAACAGTAGCTCGTCTGTTGGATCGGACCACACGGGCCAGCCTTCACTGCCCACGTGCATCAATGAGCCTCGGCCGCCCATGACCCTGTCTCCGCTTCACCACTGTTCCTCCCTTGGTCCACTTTTGATAGATACTGACCACTGCAGACCGGGAACACCCCACAAGAGCTGCAGTTTTGGAGATGTTCTGATCCAGTGGTCTAGCCATCACAATTTGGCCCTTCATCAAACTCGCTCAAATCCTTACGCTTGTCCATTTTTCCTGCTTCTAACACATCAACTTTGAGGACAAAATGTTCACTTGCTGCCGAATATATCCCACCCACTAACAGGTGCCATGATGAGGAGATACCCAGTCTTATTCACTTCACCTGGCACTGCTCAGAGTGTTATAACATTCAGTGAAAGGCTGTCCTTGTTATAACGACTCAGATAAAAAAAAAAAAAACATTGTTTTTGGGATTAAAAGTAAAAATTAAACAGAAATAATAAGGAAATAAAATGGAATTTCTGTAAAATAAATGTGATTACCTGTACAGGGGAAAAAATATTGCATATGAATGCAATGTACATTTACATTTCTGGCATTTGGCAGACACTCTTATCCAGAGCGACGTACAAAAGTCATTAATACATTAACACTGGTTCAATAGGACACAGACTTGGTATACCATTAGCCTAAAACTTGGGGATTTTTTTTTTTTTGCAATGATGTGTGCAATGTGTGTGTAGTTATATTGTACCTAATAGTGGGTCAGTAAGATTGGGAATCTGTCCATTCCATATCCAGGGCTCTTAAATGTAGTGCAGATGTATATAGTAACATTTATATGATCTCACCCTGTTCCATATACAGGTGTATTACATTTACATTTCACAGACATTTTATCCAAAGCAACATGCATTTATTTCATTTTTATACAACTGAGGGTTAAGGGTCTTATTCAGAGGCCCAGAAGTGACAGCTTGGTGGACCTGGGATTCAAACTCACAACCTTCTGATCATTAGTCCAACTAATTACTTTAACCACTAAGCTACCACAGAGTATAATGAATATGCAGCCTTATTCAGGCTGGATTAGTTTAGTTTTTCATGGGAAGTGAAATTATGTCATTTTAGGTCAAGATTTTGCCTGTGGAAAAAAAAAAAGATTTGAACATTTTCTTCAATTTAGAGACAGGATGAGCATGGATGAGTGTGTGTAAATCATGAGAATAACCCCAAACGTCCTCCAGCTCTATTATTTAACACACGTCATGTGTCTGGGAATCCCATCCCATGACAACACTTCACAGTAGTCCAAAAGCTGTGTTATATGCAGTTCTCCAGAATAAACACATGAACACGTGAAGCCACGTTCCTGCATGGTGTGTGGGCAAAATTACTCATACACACTGTACAGAGTTTAATAGGTGTGATTAGTCCTATAGAGCTGTCCTAAAGTGTATGTGGAAATAACTGTGTTATACAATACACCCTAGAGATTCAGTACCATGCACACTGTCTGTGTGTTAAGTGGATAAAATGGCTCCTATACCCTAAATAGTGCCCTGTATTTCCCTACACACACACACACTGTTCCATACATTTCTGGCATTTAGCAGACGTTCTTATCCAGAGTGACGTACATTTATCTCATTTATACAACTGAGCTAATTGAGGGTTAAGGGCCTTGCTCAGGGGCCCAGAAGTGGCAGTTTGGTGGACCTGGGATTCAAACTCACAACCTTCTGATCATTAGTCCAACACCATTAAGCTACCACAGAGTAGTAGGCTGAATTAGTTTAGTTTATTTATTTATTTGTTTGTTTAGTAATTACTTTAACCCTGTTTGAGTCCTGATATTAACTCAGCTCTGACTAAAAGTAAAAGAAATGAAAAAAAAAGTGAAATTAATAAATACACTATGCAAGTAATGAAGACTGTGTGTGTGTGTGGTGCTGTTAGTGGTAACTAATTACATTTATACAGAATCAGGAATTCTCCCACTGTAATTTATGATAAGTGATGGAATGGCTGTTTGTAAATTGTGACTCATTTGAGTTTGGAGGTTTTATACACAGAATGAAGATCAGGGTGACGCCAGACTGAAGGAGGTGAGGCAATAAAGAGAGAAAGTATTGTGTAATCCACAGCCTTATCATGTTCCACTCTAAATCAACTGACTCACCTCACACAGTGCTCAATAATTATCTCTATTAGGCAAAAATACACATTAGAACAAGAAAAACAGCCTCAGATACACAAGCTGGTGTGTCTCAGAGTCTGAGCTGCTACTCCAGCAGTCCAGCAATTTTCATCTAGACTTAAATATTGTGTGTTAGTTGGTGGATTTTTCATTAGCAGATCCTACTGAGTTTGTATTAATGGGCTGTGTTGATTGTTGTCTTCTACTGGTATCCCACAGGGTTGTGTCTTGTTCCCTCTTTTTTTCTCTTCATATACTGATGATTGTCGGAGTTTATTTATTTTAAACTTTCAGATGATCGTGTGATCGTGTCTCTCCTCACTGTGTCAGATGGTAGATCATGGTCCAGGGTTACATTATTTTATTCAATGGTGTGATGCTGCATTTTTAAACATTAATGCGTCTTAAATGAAAGAGATGTTCACTGACTTCCATAAGAAGAACTTTGTACCTGTGCTGCCTGCAGTCATTAAGGGACATCAGGTAGAAGTGGTCAAGAGTACAAACATTTAGGGGGTGTATTTCGATGATAAAAATTAAAATTTAAGGCAAACACTGATCTCATAAGAGGGAAAGCTCTTCAACATATGTGTTTTCTGAAGAAACCTTAAACTTTTCATATGGATGTTTCTTTTATGAAGATGTTTTGCACGTGTTTTATTAAATTTTATTGAACTGACAAGTTGAATGTAAGGACTAGGGGTAAGTTGAACAGTATAGATAAATAGTGCAGAAAATGGTGAGGACTGACTTAAAGACTATCACACAAATTTCCAAACATAAGGTGACTAAGAAGGGCCAGTTAGTCCCTATGTGCAAATAAAATAGATATAAGAATTCCATCATACATGCTGCAATCATGTTTTTAAATGATTTATTATAAATGTGTGTTGTTATGTGTTGTGTTGCTGCTGTATGTGTATGTACACTGATGTCCACAAAAAGAATTGCATTTAACGACAATAAATTGAAAGGTTAAAGGTCTTGAAGATGTTCCTGAGGATCTCAGGCTTTCTCCTGACAGGGTGATTGTGTAGAACTGAGCTACATGATATAACTCCATGAGCTCACACAGCGGGTCAGAGCCATAAGGAATTGGTGTGTCTGAAATTAATGTTTAGTTTACAGAAACACTTAGATCACCTGCATCTGGACTGCTGACTAAATGATCTGCATGAGGAACAAAAGCTGTTGTGAAATCATCACAAAGATCAAAGAGCTGTTACAAGAGCAGCACTAAAAATGACCACAGGGTCGAATCTGTCAGTGTAATCTGTCTGTGTTGTTAATGTGTTATTTAAAGGATTCATTTGAATATACAGTGGGGCAAAATAGTATTTAGTCAGCCACCAATTGTGCAAGTTCTCCCACTTAAAAAGATGAGAGAGGCCTGTAATTTTCATCATAGGTACACTTCAATTATGAGAGACAGAATGAGAAAAAAAAAATCTGAAAATCACATTGTCTGATTTTTAAAGAATTTATTTGCAAGTTATGGTGGAAAATAAGTATTTGGTCACCTACAAAAAAGCAAGATTTCTGGCTCTCACAGACCTGTAACTTCTTCTTTAAGAGGCTCCTCTGTCCTCCACTCGTTACCTGTATTAATGGCACCTGTTTGAACGCGTTATCAGTATAAAAGACACCTGTCCACAACCTCAAACAGTCAGACTCCAAACTCCACTATGGCCAAGACCAAAGAGCTGTCAAAGGACACCAGAAACAAAATTGTAGACCTGTCCCAGGCTGGGAGGACTGAATCTGCAATAGGTAAGCAGCTTGGTGTGAAGAAATCAACTGTGGGAGCAATTATTAGAAAATGGAAGACATACAAGACCACTGATAATCTCCCTCGATCTGGGGCTCCACGCAAGATCTCACCCCGTGGGGTCAAAATGATCACAAGAACGGTGAGCAAAAATCCCAGAACCACACGGGGGGACCTAGTGAATGACCTGCAGAGAGCTGGGACCAAAGTAACAAAGGCTACCATCAGTAACACACTACGCCGCCAGGGACTCAAATCCTGCAGTGCCAGACGTGTCCCCCTGCTTAAGCCAGTACATGTCCGGGCCCGTCTGAAGTTTGCTAGAGAGCATTTGGATGATCCAGAAGAGGATTGGGAGAATGTCATTTGGTCAGATGAAACCAAAATAGAACCTTTTTTGGGAAAAACTCAACTTGTTGTGTTTGGAGGAGAAAGAATGCTGAGTTGCATCCAAAGAACACCATACCTACTGTGAAGCATGGGGGTGGAAACATCATGCTTTGGGGCTGTTTTTCTGCAAAGGGACCAGGACGACTGATCCGTGTAAAGGAAAGAATGAATGGGGCCATGCATTGTGAGATTTTGAGTAAAAACCTCCTTCCATCAGCAAGGGCATTGAAGATGAAACGTGGCTGGGTCTTTCAGCATGGCATTGATCCCAAACACTGGCAACGAAGGAGTTGCAACCCGGGCAACGAAGGAGTGGCTTCGTAAGAAGCATTTCAAGGTCCTGGAGTGGCCTAGCCAGTCTCCAGATCTCAACCCCATAGAAAATCTTTGGAGGGAGTTGAAAATCCGTGTTGCCCAGCGACAGCCCCAAAACATCACTGCTCTAGAGGAAATCTGCATGGAGGAATGGGCCAAACTACCAGCAACAGTGTGTAAAAACCTTGTGGCGACTTACAGAAAATGTTTGACCTCTGTCATTGCCAACAAAGGGTATATAACAAAGTATTGAGATGAACTTTTGTTATTGACCAAACACTTATTTTCCACCATAACTTGCAAATAAATTCTTTAAAAATCAGACAATGTGATTTTCTGGATTTTTTTTTCTCATTCTGTCTCTCATAGTTGAAGTGTACCTATGATGAAAATTACAGGCCTCTCTCATCTTTTTAAGTGGGAGAACTTGCACAATTGGTGGCTGACTAAATACTTTTTTGCTCCACTGTATACAGTGGTGTGGAAATGTGTTGGCCCCCATCCTGATTTCTTATTTTTTTGCATGTTTGTCACACTTTAATGTTTTGGATAATTAAACAAATTTAAATATTAGTCAAAGATTACACAAATAAACACATCATGCAGTTTTTCAGTAGGTGTTAGTCAAAATGTAATAGGGACCCACTCATAATGGAGGTCACACTCTGGATCTTATTCTAACATTCGGCTTAAATATAGAAAACATAGTTACTATTACACAGTCGGAAGCTATCTCAGATCACTATCTTGTTTCATTTAAAATGCGTCTTAGATGGGGGCAGCTGTGGCACACATGAAGGACTAAATGGGTTTTCACACTGCTCTTCTCTGATAAATAGAGTTTTACCTTAAAAACACCCTTTCGTGACAAACTAACATCACCAGGATTACCCACTGAGTGGCAAACTATGACAACTAACTGAAAATGGCACCAAAAAAACAAATACCAGCGAAAAAACCCGGATAAGAAGCCACGGACGAACGGGCCGATGCTAGTGGAGAATATACGTTGGCTGCACTTGTTAGGGTGAGCCCGATGGAACTCCTCCGTCAAGGAGAGGTCAAGGATGTTCTAGGCGTCGACCCAGGAGTGTTCTTCCAGGCCGTAACCCTCACCCAATCAACCAGGTACTGGAGTCAGTTTCGTACCCGTCACAAATTCAGGAGAGTGTGTACTATGTAGGCCGGCCATCCGGAAATGTCGAGAAGAGGCAGTGGTTCACACGGGGTGGGATGGTCTGATCTGAGTGCCTGGGCAGGCTGGAGGAGTGAGACATGAAAGGTAGACAAGATCTGGTATTTAGGGCGTAGTTTGAGGCAGTAGGAAACTGGGTTGACACGGTGAACGATTTCGAAGGGGCCGACAAACTTGGGGCTTAGTTTGCAGCAACGTAACTGTAGTTTCAGGTTGTGAGTGGATAGCCAGACCAGCTGTCCCACCCTGTAATCGGGTGTTGGTGTTGGTGCCGATTTGCTTGTAGCCTCTGTCATCTAACGGCTCTTTGGAGTCAAACATGGGCCCGTTCCCACACCTCCTGAGAGTGTCTCGACCACTAATCTACTGTGGGAACGGCTGAGGGTTCTCCTGACCATGGAAATGGGGGGGTTGGTAGCCCAAGACACACTGGAAGGGCGTGAGGCCCATAGAGGAATGTGTAAGGGAGTTTTGAGCATGCTCGGCCCATGGGAGGAACTCACTCCAGCGCTGTTGTTCACGGCTGCAGTAGGAGTGCAGAAACCTCCCAATTTCCTGGTTGAGTCGTTCCACCTGACCGTTGGACAGTGGGTGATATCCTTAATCTCACGTTAATCCCCAACTTGGAACAGAATGCCCGCCAGACTCGAAACATTAACTGAGGCCCCCTGTCGGATACAATGTCCTCAGTAGGCCGTAGTGATGAAAAACATGTTGAAATAGTGTGATGGCTGTTTCCCAGGCAGTAGGCAATCCATTGAGGGGGACAAGTTTACATCCCTTAGAAAAGCGGTCGATAATGACCAGGACCATGGTGAAACCCTGGGACACTGGGAGGTCAGTCAGGAAGTCAATGGAGATATGTGACCAGGGGCGATGTGGGATGAGGAGTGGTTCGAGAAGCCCCTCAGGGAGTTGATGGCTGGTGCGAGACTGGGCGCAGATGGAACAGGATCTGACATAGTCCCCAACAACCCCAACATGACCTAACGTAGGCCACCAGAATCGTCGTTGATTTAGTTGTATGGTCCGGCGAACTCCTGGGTGGCCACTAATGGGGGAGTCATAGACCCATTGAAGGACTCGTGAGCGGAGAGAGGTAGGTACATAAAGCTTGGAATGTGGACAGGCTGCAGGCGGGGTTTCTTCTGAGTGGGCATGCTGGATTTCATCCATCAAGGTTCACTGGATTGGTGCTAAGGTGTGAGAAGTGGGGAGGATGGGTTCCAAATGGAAGGAGGGGTTCTTGGACTCTAGCTGTTGGGAGAGGGCGTCAGCTTTGCTGTTCTTGGAACCGGATCGGTATGTTACAGAGAAGTTGAACCTGGTAAAGAAAAGGGCCTAGCAGGCTTGGCAGGGATTGAGGCGTTTGGCCCCACTTAGGTAATCCAGATTTTGGTGATCTGTGAGGACCAGGAATGGGTGTTGTGCCCCCTTGAGCCAGTGACGCCACTCCTCCAAGGCCGCTTTTATGGACAGTAGTTCTCGGCTCCCCACATCATAGTTAGTTTCTGCTGTAGGGAGTTTCCTGGAGAAATAAGCACCTGGGTGAACTTTCCCTGAGTCAGGCTGAAGTTGAGACAAGTCAGCTTCAATCCCGCAGCTGGAGGCATCTACCTCGACAATGAAAGGCCCTTCTGGATCAGGGTGACGTAAGATGGGTGCGGTGGTGAAGCTGTTCTTTAGCTTACTGAAAGCTTTCTGGGCCGGCTCTGACCAGTGCAGTCTCTTAGGTTTCCCCTTCAGCATGGACGTTAAAGGCCCAGAAATGGCGCTGTAGTCCTGGATGAAGCGTTGATAGAAGTTAGTGAACCCAAAGAACTGCTGTTACTCCTTAACTGTGGTTGGCACTGGCCAGTTAGTGACCGCCAGAACTTTAGATTGGTCCATTTCAACTCCCGCAGGAGAAAGTACATATCCCAGAAAGGTCAGGGTGGTGTGATGATTTTTTCAGCTTCACGTAGAGATTATTCTGGAGCAGATGAGTAAGGACAATGCGCACATGACGAACGTGGTCCTCAAGTGTGGCAGAATAAATGAGAATATCATCTATGTACACAATGAAAAACTGGTTCAAAATATCCTTGAATAGCTTGTTAACTAGAGATTGGAACACGGCAGGAGCTTTGGTGAGCCCATAGGGCATGACCAGGTATTCATAGTGTCCACGGGTGGTGTGGAAGGCCGTCTTCCATTCATCCCCCTCTCAAATTCTGATCAGATTGTATGCGCTCCTTAAATCCAGTTTGGAAAAGATTCTTGCTTCCCGTAGCTATTCCAGTGCCACCGGCACCAAGGGTAGAGGTAGAGGTAGAGGATAGGGTAGCGAACTGTGAGCATATTGAGACCTCAGTAGTCAATACAAGGACGAAGTCTCCCATCCTTTTTTTCCACAAAAAAAAAACCCAGCTGCGGCGGGGGAGGTCGAGCGGCGTATGAATCCCGAGGCAAGGGCCTCCCCGATGTATTCCTCGGGCTTGGCTCTCAGGTAAAGAAAGGGGGTAAACACGGCTCTTAGTAGGCAAGATGTTCGGCAGAAAGTCTATGGCGCAATCCCAAGGGCGATGTGGAGGGAGACAAGTGGCTTTTTCCTTGCTGCTTACTTCTTGCAGATCCTCATACTCTTTGGGTAACTTGACTGACACATTGCTGGTGGGCCCTTGGACTGACGTAGCGAGGCAGAGAACCGGCATAGCATAAGGAAAGCAGGTATGCAGGCAGTGTTGAGACCAGCGAACCAACTACCCCTCTCTCCAGGAGATCAGTGGCTCATGCTACTGTAACCATGGTAGCCCCAAGATGATGGAGTTAGCAGGTGAAGTGATGATGTAGAAAAGCAGTTTTTCTTGGTGAAACAGCCCGATCTGCAGGGTCAGCGGGGGTGTGTGATGGTACAGAAACCCCTCCCCAATGGATTGATTGTCAATAGCCATCATTCATAGTGGGGCATAGTGGGGGTGTGCAAGGGATGGTAGGGATGTGTAATTCATTTACGAGTCCTCAGTCTATGATGTTTAGGTGAGAGTGGTGAGAGTGGTGTACCTGAGATGTGAAGGGTTTCTCTGGGCAGCGGTACACTTGATGGCCAGGTTGGCCACAGTAGTAGCATAGTCTCATGTGCATGTGGCTCTGGTGCTCCTGCTCGGACACTTGAGAACATCCTAGTTGCATGGGCTCTAGAACCTCCTCCTTAGGGGCCTGATATCCTGTATGGCGTCAAGGCTGATGACGTGGGAACGCAGACATGAGATGCTGGCGTCGTAGGTTGTCCAAACGAATAGCCATTCCAATGAAAAGGGACAGTGTGGTATCTGTGTCTCAACACGCCATCTCTGCCTGCAGAGCTGGGTTCAGACCCTCTCTAAACACAGCCAGTAGCGCAGTGTCATTCCATCCAGACTGGGCTGCGAGCGTGCAAAACTTGATAGCATAATCCGCTGCGGTGTCAGAGCCCTGGAGTAGTTCCAGCAACTGAACGGAGACATCTTTGCCCCTTGTGGGATATTCGAATACGTCTAGAATCTGTCCCGTGAAGAAATCAGCAAACGTTTTTATCTGTGGATCAGAGTCCCATACAGCTCAAGCGCAGTCCAGCGCTCTCCCTGTGAGGAATGACAACATAAAGGTGCATCTAGTGCTATCGTCGCGATACAGTTCCGGTTGGTGAGCAAAGAAATTACCACACTGTTGGATAAAACTGCGGCAGCAATCAGCTGAGCCATCAAATTTTTCCGGTAGCGCCATTTGTGTAGAAACAACACGCGGAGCAAGGACAGATGGAGGAGTGGCAAGTACCTGGGGTTGTTGTTGAATTTGTTGTTGGAGCTGCATGTTGGAAGCCTGCAGCGCTTCGACGTGATCTTGAAAGACTCTTATCATGGTGTCTTGGCGAATTTATGCCTGTAAATCCACTGGATCCAAGGGAGGCAAAGTATCCTGTAAGGACGCGCTGGAGGCGTTAGATATAGGATCCATGTGCGTTTATTTAAACAAACGGCAGACAGAAACATGGTCAAGAAACAAAGCACGGGTCAAAACCAGAAAACTAGGGAAAACAAAACGAAACCAAAACGCAAGACGAGAGTGCAGAATCGTATAAACAGGCAAGGTCAAACACAGTAATCCAAAAACAGGGGCTAGACAGAGGCAAAGTCGAGTAAAACAGGCAAGGTCAATAACAGAAAACTAAACAGATAGATGAACGCTCGGTATGTCTCAAAGGGGACAATACTTTGCATTGGAACAGGATGTGTGTGGAGTTTAAATGTTCCTGAGAACCGAAAGCGAGGCACGTGACTAATTAGAACTCGGTGGAGGGTTCTCTTTGAAGTGTAGACTCTCGCTGAGATGTGACAGTCTGTGACTGTGTGTGTGTGTGTGTGTGTGTGTGTGTGTGTGTGTGTTTTTGAAAGAGATACTGACCTAAAGGGGCATTTAGTTAAGGCCTTAGTAACAGCAAACACATGATCCGTGACTTCCTGCCAGCCAAAAAGGAAGTGGACTGTCACACCAGCACCTAAACATCACGGAAGCACACTGACATCACATCCTGGGGTAAAGGTCACAATTCAACAGGAGGAACAGGAAGTTATTAGCTTATCTTGTTAAGCTAAGCTATTAAGCGCTGATTAAGCTTATTATACACACACACACACACACACACACACACACACACACACACAAAGCCTTGTATAACTGTATGTTACAGGACCTCATAAGTAAAGTGTGTGTGTGTTTGTGTGTGTATGCTTGTGTGTGTGTGTATATGCTTATGTGTGTGAGTGTATGCATGTGTGTATGCATGTGTGTGAGAATGTGTGTATGCGTGTGTGAGTGTGTGAGAATGTGAGTGTATGCGCGTGTGTGAGTGTATGTATGTGTGTGAGTGTGTGTATACGTGTATGTGTATGCATATGTGTGTGTGTGTATACATGTATGTGTATGCATATGTGTGTGTGTGTATATGTGTGTGTATGTGTGTGTGTGTGTATGTGAGTGTGTGTGTGTATTTAAGTGTGTGTGTGTGTGTGTGTGTGTGTGTGTGTGTGTGTATGTGAGTGTGTGTGTGTGAGTGTATGTGTTAGTGTATACGTGTGTGTATGTGTGTGTATTTAAGTGTATGTGTGTGAAAGTGTATGTGTGTGATTTTGTGTGTGTGTGTGTGTGTGTGTGTGTGTGTATACCGTTGACAGTACTGTCCCCCGGTCACCAGTAGTGAAAGGACAGTCCCTGTGTTTCTGTTCAGATACTCACAGAGGGGCTGAAACAGAGACTCCACCCCCTCACAACCACCAATCAGAACCTGAGACAAACAAAAGGAAACATTACAGTTACAGTTACGTTACAGTGTGTCACAGTTGTCACAGTATAGTATCAGGAACAAAATAATGGATGTTCAACCTTTGACAGCATCCGGTGATCTAGTCCAACCTAAAGCTCCACATTTAAAGCTACAATGCTTTACAGGTATAGGGAAGGAAGAGCTGTATAAACTTATCACCACGGCTAATTCAACAACATGTTTGTTAGATCCAATTCCAACTAGATTACTGAAAGAAGTGATACACACAGCTGGAGAGCCTCTCCTCAACATTATTAATTCCTCCTTATATTTAGGTCAGGTCCCTAAACCTTTCAAGCTGGCAGTTATTAAGCCTCTTCTTAAGAAACCTAAACTAGACCCTAATGACTTATTAAATTACAGACCGATTTCAAACCTTCCCTTTATATCTAAAATATTAGAAAAGGTTGTGTCTACTCAATTATGCTCCTTCTTACAGGAAAACAATATCCTTGAAGAATTTCAGTCAGGTTTCAGGCCCCATCATAGTACAGAAACTGCACTAGTTAAGATCACAAATGACTTGTTTTTAGCTTCGGACCAAGGCTTCATCTCAATATTAGTCTTACTTGATCTTAGTGCTGCATTCGACACTATAGATCATAACATTCTTGTAGACCGCTTACAAAATCACATAGGTATTCAGAGACAGGCATTAAAATGGTTCAGATCCTACCTGTCTGATCGATACCAGTTTGTAGATTTAAATGGAGAACTATCCAGTGTAATGCCAGTGGAATATGGGGTCCCACAAGGATCAGTTTTAGGACCTCTGCTTTTTTCAGTATACATGCTTCCCTTAGGCAACATCATTAGAAGGCATGGGATTAGTTTCCATTGTTACGCTGACGATACACAGTTATATATCTCATCAAAACCAGATGAAATATCTAAACTGTCTAGATTAACAGAGTGTGTTAAAGATATTAAAGATTGGATGGCTGATAATTTTCTATTACTAAATCCTGATAAGACGGAGATATTACTGATTGGTCCAAAAACCAGTACACAGAAGCTCTCACAATTCAACCTGTACTTAGAAGGATGTTCTATTACTACTAGCTCTACAGTGAAAGACCTGGGCGTAATATTAGACCTTCTTCCACCTCAGAAATATCGCCAAGCTTAGGAACATTTTATCTGTATCTGATGCAGAAAAGCTAGTTCACGCATTAATGACCTCCAGACTGGACTATTGTAATGCATTACTAGGTGTTTGTCCTGCATCTTCAATAAACAAGCTACAGTTAGTCCAGAATGCTGCCAGAGTCCTTACCAGGTCAAGAAAATATAAGTATAACCCCAATATTATCATCCCTGCACTGGCTACCTGTTAAATTTAGAATTGATTACAAACTAGCTCTACTTACATTACAAGACCCTAAATGGTTTAGCTCCCACGTATCTAGCCAGTCTTCTAACACGTTACAATCTATCACGCTCCTTAAGATCTCGAAACTCCGGACTTCTGGTAGTTCCCAGAATATCAAAGTCTACAAAAGGGGGTAGAGCTTTTTCGTATTTAGCTCCTAAACTTTGGAACAGTCTTCCTGACAGTGTTTGGGGCTCAGGCACAGTCTCCCAGTTCAAACGTAGACTAAAGACATATCTCTTTAGCCAGGCATACACCTAATACATCCCATAACCTTGTACTCCAATACATCTGATTAAATGCACATCATCATCTAGTGCCTGCTAATATTATGAATAGCAGCTACGCTAATTCCTTTCCATTTGTTTCCCTTCTTCTACCCATCCCCGAGTCACACAGAGATTGTGCCAGCCCCGGTGGAATCCAGAGATGGACCAGCTCCAGCCGGGTTCTGCTTTCTGAGGACTGGAGTATTCAAAGCAGCACTGCCAACCCTATGTGGACATTTTACACATAACATTCTACACATGCTGTATCTGCATCACACAACTAATGCAGAAAGGACATTGTTCATATCACACTCTCCGTGTGTCACCCAGATGAGGATGGGTTCCCTTTTGAGTCTGGTTCCTCTCAAGGTTTCTTCCTAATACCATCTAAGGGAGTTTTTCCTTGCCACAGTCGCCTGAGTCACCTCAGGCTCACTCACTAGGGAAAATTCTGTCTAACATCTAGGACTGTTTGTTTGTATGTTTATTGTTTCTTATGTTCTGTAAAGCTGCTTTGAGACAATGCTCTTTGTTAAAAGCGCTATACAAATAAAATTGAATTGAATTGAAAAGTTGTGTTAAAGTGTGTCACAGGTGCATTACAGTGTGCTACAGTTGTATTACAGTGACACAGTTGAGTTACAGTGTGTCACAGTTGTGTTACAGTGTGTAACCGTTGTGTTACAGTGTGTCATGGTTTTACAGTGTGTCACAGTTGTGTAACAGTTGTGTTACATTCTCTTACAGTATGTCACAGTTGTGTTACAGTTGTGTTACAGTGGGTTATAGTTGTTTTACAGTGTGTTACAGTTGTGTTACAGTGTGTCACAGTTGTGTTATAGTTGTGTTACAGTGTATCACAGTTGTGTTACAGTTGTGTTACAGTGTGTTACAGTTGTGTTAGAGTATGTCACAGTTGTGTCACACTTGTGTTGCAGTGTGTTACAGTGTATCACAGTTGTGTTACAGTTGTTTTGCAGTGTGTCACAGTTGTGTAACAGTGTATCACAGTTGTGTTACAGTTGTGTCACAATTGTGTTACAGTGTGACACAGTTGTGTTACAGTCTGTTACAGTGTGTCACAGTTGTATCACAGTTGTGTTACAGTGTGTCACAGCTGTGTTAGTGTGTTACAGTTGTGAAACAGTGTGTCACATTTGTGTTACAGTGTGTTACAGTGTGTCACAGTTGTTACAGTGTGTCACAGTTGTGTTACAGTATGTCACAATTGTGGTACAGTGTGTTACAGTGAGTAACAGTTGTGTTACAGTTGTGGTACAATTGTGTTACAGTAAGTAATAGTTGTGTTACAGTGTGTCACAGTTGTGTTACAGAGTGTCACAGTTGTGTTATAGTCTGTTACAGTGTGTCACAGTTGTGTTACAGTGTGTTAAATTGTGTCACAATTGTGTTACAGTGTGTCACAGTTGAGTCACAGTTGTGTCACAGTTGCATTACAGTGTGTTACAGTTGTGTTACAGTGTCAAAGTTGAGTTACAGTGTGTCACAGTTGTGTTACAGAGTGTAACAGTTGTGTTACAGTGTGTCACAGTTGTGTTACAGTTGTGTCACAATTGTGGTACAGTGTGTTACAGTGAGTAACAGTTGTGTTACAGTGTGTCACAGTTGTGTTACAGACTGTCACAGTTGTGTTATAGTCTGTTACAGTGTGTCACAGTTGTGTTACAGTGTGTTAAATTGTGTCACAGTTGTGTTACAGTGTGTCTCAGTTGTGTCACAATTGTGTTAGAGTGTGTTACAGTGTGTCACAGTTGTGTTACAGTGTGTTACAGTTGTGTTACAGTGTGTCTCAGTTGTGTCACAGTTGTGTTACAGTGTGTCACAGTTGTGTTGCAGTGTGTCTCAGTTTTGTCACAGTGACACAGTTGTGTTACAGTGTGTCACAGTTGTGTTACAGTGTGTCTCAGTTGTGTTCGAGTGTGTAACAGTTGTGTTACTGTGTGTTACAATGTGTAACATTTGTGTTACAGTGTCATGATTTTACAGTATGTCACAGTTGTGTTAGAGTTGTGTTGCAGTTGTGAAACAGTGTGTTACAGTTGTGTTACAGTGTGTCACAGTTGTTTTACAGTGTCACAGTTGAGTCACAGTTGTGTCACAGTTGCATTACAGTGTGTTACAGTTTTGTTACAGTGTGTCACAGTTGTGTTACAGTGTGTTACAGTTGTGTTACAGAGTGTAACAGTTGTGTTACAGTGTGTCACAGTTGTGTCACAATTGTGGTAGAGTGTGTTACAGTGTGTCACAGTTGTGTTACAGTGTGTCACAGTTGTGTCACAGTTGTGTTACAGTGTGTTACAGTTGTGTTACAGTGTGTCTCAGTTGTGTCACAGTTGTGTTACAGTGTGTCACAGTTGTGTTACAGTATGTCTCAGTTTTGTCACAGTTGTGTTACAGTGTGTAACAGTTGTATTACAGTGTGTTACAATGTGTAACGGTTGTGTTACAGTGTGTCACGGTTTTACAGTGTGTCACAGTTGTGTTACAGTGTGTAACAGCTGTGTTACAGTGTGTCACAGTTGTGTTACAGTGTCACAGTTGCATTACATTGTATAAGAGTTGTGTTACAGTGTGTCACAGTTGTGTTACAGTGTGTCTCAGTTGTGTCACAGTTATGTTACAGTCTGTTACAGTTGTGTTACAGTGTGTTACAATGTGTAACAGTTGTGTTACAGTGTGTCACGGTTTTACAGTGTGTCACAGTTGTGTTACATTCTGTTACAGTATGTCACAGTTGTGTTACAGTTGTGTTACATTCTGTTGCTGTATGTCACAGTTGTGTTACAGTTGTGTAACAGTGTGTTACAGTGTTTTACAGTTGTGTTACAGTGTGTCACAGTTGTGTCACAGTTGTGTTACAGTGTGTAACAGTTGTGTTACAGTGTGTTACAATTTGTAAGAGTTATGTTACAGTGTGTCACAGTTTTACAGTGTGTCACAGTTGTGTTACAGTTGTGTCACAGTTGTGTTGCAGTGTGTTACAGTGTGTAAAAGTTGTGTTACAGTGTGTCACAGTTGTGTCACAGTTGTGTTACAGTGTGTAACAGTTGTGTTACAGTGTGTTACAATTTGTAAGAGTTATGTTACAGTGTGTCACAGTTTTACAGTGTGTCACAGTTGTGTTACAGTGTGTCACAGTTGTGTTACAGTGTTTCACAGTTGTGTTATATTTGTGTTACACTGTGTCACAGTTGTGTTACAGTGTGTTACAGAGTGTTACATTTGTGTTACAGTGTGTCACAGTTGTGTTACAGTGTGTCACAGTTGTGTCACAGTGTGTTAAAAGTTGCATTACAGTGTGTCACGGTGTTTTCAGTGTGCCACAGTTGTGTTACAGTTGTGTTACAGTTTTGTCACAGTTGTGTTACAGTGTGTCACAGTTGTGTTACAGTGTGTTACAAGTTGTGTCACAGTTGTGTTACAGTTCTGTTACACTGTGTCACAGTTGTGTCACAGTTGTGTTACAGTGTGTAACAGTTGTGTTACAGTTGTGTCACAGTTGTGTTACAGTGTGTCACAGTTGTGTTACAGTTCTGTTACACTGTGTCACAGTTGTGTCACAGTTGTGTTACAGTGTGTAACAGTTGTGTTACAGTGTGTTTCAATGTGTAACAGTTTTGTTACAGTGTGTCACGGTTTTACAGTGTGCCACAGTTGTGTTACAGTTGTGTTACAGTTTTGTCACAGTTGTGTTACAGTGTGTCACAATTGTGTTACAGTGTGTTACAGTTGTGTCACAGTTGTGTTACAGTTCTGTTACACTGTGTCTCAGTTGTGTCACAGTTGTGTTACAGTGTGTAACAGTTGTGTTACAGTGTGTTACAGTTGTGTCACAGTTGTGTTACAGTGTGTCACAGTTGTGTTACAGTTCTGTTACACTGTGTAACAGTTTTGTTACAGTGTGTCACGTTTTACAGTGTGTCACAGTTGTGTTACAGTTGTATTACAGTTTTGTCATAAGTTGTGTTACAGTGTGTTACAGAGTGTTACAGTTGTGTTACAGTGTGTAACAGTGTTTTACAGTGTGTTACAGTGTGTCACGGTTTACAGTTGTCACAGTTGTGTTACATTCTGTTACAGTATGTCACAGTTGTGTTACAGTTGTGCAACAGTGTGGAATTTTCAATTCTCAATAAAACTCACACACTCACTGCAACATTGTCAACATTATGCAACATTCTCTTCTGCTCCTCTGTCCAAACCATCCAGTGTACTCAACAACTATCACACCCAGAGTCCTGCAGCAACACTACACACACACACACACCACACACACACAACACGACACACACCACGACACACACACCACGACTCACACACACACGGTTGTTGTGTTGCTGTGATATAAAAGATGGACCATCAGTATTGAGACACTGAAAAACCAACTTGTCTTTTTACGTGTCCTAACACCACCTGTATCTCAAACACCATCTTATACTTAACATTACACCTGTCTGTTAAACACCATCTGTCTCTTAAACACCATCTGTCTCTTAAACACCATCTGTCTCTTAAACACCATCTGTCTATTAAACACCATCTGTCTATTAAACACCACCTGTCTCTTAAACACCATCTGTCTGTTAAACACCATCTGTCTCTTAAACACCATCTGTCTATTAAACACCATCTGTCTGTTAAACACCATCTGTCTGTTAAACACCATCTGTCTCTTAAACACCATCTGTCTATTAAACACCATCTGTCTGTTAAACACCATCTGTCTCTTAAACACCATCTGTCTATTAAACACCATCTGTCTGTTAAACACCATCTGTCTCTTAAACACCATCTGTCTATTAAACACCATCTGTCTATTAAACACCATCTGTCTGTTAAACACCATCTGTCTCTTAAACACCATCTGTCTATTAAACACCATCTGTCTGTTAAACACCATCTGTCTGTTAAACACCATCTGTCTCTTAAACACCATCTGTCTATTAAACACCATCTGTCTGTTAAACACCATCTGTCTCTTAAACACCATCTGTCTCTTAAACACCATCTGTCTATTAAACACCATCTGTCTATTAAACACCATCTGTCTGTTAAACACCATCTGTCTATTAAACACCATCTGTCTCTTAAACACCATCTGTCTATTAAACACCATCTGTCTCTTAAACGCCATCTGTCTATTAAACACCATCTGTCTCTTAAACACCACCTTTCACTTAAACACCACGAGTCACTTAAACACCACCTCTCTTTTAAAAACCATCTGTCCCTTAAACACCACCTGTCTCTTAAACACCACCTGTTCCTTCAACAACATCTGCCTCTTAAACACTAACTGTCTCTTAAACATAATCTGTCCCTTAAACACTACCTGTCACTTACACACCTCCTGTCACTTAAAGACGACCTGTCTATTAAACACCATCCGTCTCTAAATAAACCATCTGTCACTTAAACACCACCTGTCTCTTAAACACCATCTATCTGTGATGTGACAAAATATGGGTAATCGTAATTTTGTGGGGGGTCATGTCATGTCACCCGGATAAACGTCACTCACTTCCCCTCATTGTGCTGAGCGTTTTGATATGTCACGTGTATGTAGTCATAATTTTGTGATTACCCATAATTCCCTGCGGGGTCACGTGATGTCATGTGACAACACCTGGATACATGTCACTCACTTCCCCTCAGTGTACTGAGCGTTTTGATATGTCACATATGTATGTAGCTGTAATTTTGTGATTTCCCATAATTCCCGGGGCCGTGTCACGTGACGTCACATGACGTCATCTGGACAAACGTCACTCACTTCCCCTCATTGTGCTGAGTGTTGTGATATGACTATGTTGCAGTGCATGTGTGAGTTTTATTAAGAATTGAAAATTCCGCCCATTCATTTCTATGGGACTTTTTGGGGCGTTCCGAGGGGCTGAATACCGAAATTCCGATCGCTTATAAAAGTCATAACACATCTTTCCCGAACGAACCACACGATATGATACCTCATTCGTGGGTCTACGACAAACTATTGGACTAATTAGCTGACAAAATTTTGTACAGAAGAAGAAGAAGATGAAGAAGGAGAAGAAGAAGAAGAAGAAGAAGAAGAAGAAGAAGAAGAAGGAATAGTGATGCTTTTCAAGCACAACTAACAAGTCAAAACTTTTTAGGCTTAGACTTAAAGCTCCGCCCCTTTCACACTCACATCATGTCATATCATGAATAATCTTGAATAAGGTCGATCACACTAACTGCTGTGTAAATACATGACATCACATTCACTTTATACTCGATCTCCTCAAAATCAGTCTCATCTATTTAAATCAGTAAAATTAATCGATTTCTGTTGTTTTAAAAATCCACCTAATTCACCTGTAGCGTGTCACTGTCATGGGTAAAAACAGAAAAACTGTTACTTTACATCCTAATAATAATAATCAAAAAATAATCAGTTTATTAAATAATTGTAATGCTACAAAATATCTAAAAATCTATTAAAGCTCAAAAAAATTTTTTTTTAAAATTTTTTGGCCCAAAATTTTTTTTTTCCCCCTTTTTTTAAAAATTTAACCCCCCCCTTTTTTTTTTTTTTAACTTTTTTTAAATTTTTTTTTAAAAAAGGGTTTTTTTTTTTTTTTTTGGGGTTAAACCAATTCCTTTTTAAAATTTTTTAAAAAAAAAATTTTTTTGAAAAACCCCTTTTTTTTTTTTTCCCAAACTTTTTTTTAAAAAATTTTTTCCCCCCCGGGGAAAAAGGGGAAAAAAAAAGGGGAAAAAGAAAAAAAAATTTTTTTTTAAAAAAACCCTTTTTTTTTTTTTTTTTAAAAAAAAACCCCCCCTTTCCCCCCTTTTTTTTTCCCCCTTTTTTTAAATAATTTCCCCCCCCCTTTTGTTTAAAAAAAAAAATTTTTAATTTTTTTTTTAAAAAACCCCCAAAAAAAGAAAATTAACCCCTTTCTGTTTTTTAAAAAAAAATTTCCCCTTTTTTAATTTTTTAAAAAAAAAATTTGTTTTTCCCCAAAAAAAAAAATTTTAAAAATTTAAATTTTTTTAAAAATTTTTTAAAAATTTTCCCCCCCCAAAAAAAATTTTTTTAAAAAAAAAAGGGTTTTAAAAGAAAAAAAAAATTTTTTCCGGGGGCCCCCGAAAAAAACCCCTTAAGGGGGTTTTTTTTTTGTTTTTTTCCCCCCCTTTCCCCCCCCCCCTGCCCCCCCCCCCCCCCCCTTTTTTTTTTTTTTTTTTTTCCCCCCCTTTTTTGGGCCCCCTTTTTTTTCCCCTTTTTTTCTTTTTTTTTCCCCCCCCCCTTTCCCGGGGCCCCCGGCCCCCGGGGGGGGAAAAAATTTTAAAAAACCCCCCCCTTTTTTTTAAAAAAAAAAAGGGGGGGGAAAAAACCCCCTTTCCCCCCCTTTTTAAAAATTTTTTGGGGGGAAAAACCATTTAAACAAAAAAGGGGTTTTTTAATAAAAAAAATTTTTAAAAATTTTTTCCCCCCCCCCGGGGGGAAACCCCCCCCCCCCAAAAGGGGGGGGGGGAAAAAAAAAAAAACAAAAAAAAAAAAAACCAAAACCCCCAAAAAAATTCAAAAAAGGGGCCCCCAAAAAAAAAACCCCCAAAAAAAACCCCAAAAAACCCCCCCCCAAAAAAAAAAAAAAATTTTAAACAAAAAAAAAAAAAACCCCCTTAAAGGCCCCTTTTTCCCCCCCCCAAAAAAACCCCCCCCCCCCCGGGGGCCCCCCCCCAAAAAAGGGGCCGGAAAATTTCCCCCCCGGGGGGGGGGAAAGGGGGGAAAAAAAAAAGGGGGGGAAAAAAGGGGGGGGGGGGGGGGGGAAAAAAAAAAAACCCCGGGGAAAATTTTAAAAAAAAAAAGGGGGGGGAAAAAAGGGGGGGGGGGGGGGCCCCGGGGGTTTTTTTCCCCCCCCAAAGAAAAAAAAAAAAAAAAAGGGGGGGGGAAAAACCCCCGGGGGGAAAAAGGAAAAAACCCCCCCCCCCTTTTTTTTTTTGGGGGCCCCACCCCCCCCAAACCCCCCTTTTAAAGGGGGGGGCCCGGGACCCCCCCCCCCGGGGGGGGGGGAAAAAAAACCCCCGGGGAAAAAAAGGGGGGGGGGGGTTTTAAAATTCCCCCTTTAAAAAAAAGGAAAAAAAAAAAACCCCCCACAAAAAAAGGGGGGAAAAAAAAAAAAAAAAATTAAAAAAACCCCCCAAAAAAAAAAATTTTTTTAAAAAAAAAAACCCCGGGGAAAAAAAAAAAAAAACCCCCCCGGGGGGGTTTTTTTTTTTTTTAAAAAGGGGGCCCCCAAAAAAGGGGGGTTTTTTTTTAAGGGAAAAAAGGGTTTAACCCAAAAAAAAAAAAACGGGAAAAAAATTTTCCCCCAAAAACGGCAAAAAAATTCCGGGGCCCCCGGGGGGTTTTTGGGGAGCCCGGGAAAAAAAAACCCCAACCCCCCCCCCCAAAAAAAAACCCCCCCAAACAAAAAAAAAAAAAAACCCTTGCAAAAAAAAGCCCAACCCCCCCCCCAAAAAAATTAAACAAAAACAAAAACCCCCAAAAAAAAGGGAAAAAAAAAAAAAACCCCCCAAAAAAAAAAAAAAAAAAAAAATTAAAATTAAAAAAAAAAAAAAAACCAAGAACAAACAAAAAAAAAAAAAAACCCCCAAAAACCCCCAAAACCCCCCCCCCCCCAAAAAACCCCCCCCCAAAAAAAAAAACCCAAAAAAAAAAAAAATTTTTTTTAAAAACCAAAAAAGGGGTTTTTAAAAACAAAAAAAAAAGGGGGAAAAAAAATTTTTTCCCCGGGGGGAAAAACAAAAAAAGGGGGAAAATTTTTTAAAAAAAGGGGGGAAAATTTTTTAAAAAAAGGGGGGAAAATTTTTTAAAAAAAGGGGGGAAAATTTTTTAAAAAAAGGGGGGAAAATTTTTTAAAAAAAGGGGGGAAAATTTTTTAAAAAAAGGGGGGAAAATTTTTTAAAAAAAGGGTTTAAAAAAAAAAAAGGGGGTTTAAAAAAAAAAAAAGGGGGGAAAATTTTTTAAAAAAAGGGGGGAAAATTTTTTAAAAAAAGGGGGAAAAATTTTTTAAAAAAAAAGGGAAAAAAAAATTTTTTAAAAAAAAAGGGTTTTAAAAAAAAAAAAAAGGGTTTTAAAAATTTTTTTTTTTGGGGAAAAAATTTTTTTTTAAATTAAAAGGAAAAAAAAATTTTTAAAAAACCCCCCAAAACCCCCTTTTTTAACCCCCCCAAAAAAAAAAAAAAACTGTTTATATCAGAACGGTTTATTCCATAAAAGATCAAATTCTGGTACTGATACTTCTGATACAACATGAACCTGGTTTTTAAAAAAACAAATGTGATTATAAATGAGAACACTGTCAACTTTTAACCCCACACACACACATTTCTCTTTCACATCCATCTCAGTTCAGTTAATTCATAAACCACCAAGTCAAGTGAGAGAGACAGACAGGCTGAGTGAGAGAAAGACAGACAGGCTGCGTGAAAGAAAGACAGACAGCCTGAGTGGGGGGGCGGGGGAAAAACAGACAGGTAGAGAGACAATTAGACAAAGGGCCCAAAAAGAGGTAGAGAAGAGAAAAACAAAAGACAGACAGGGAGAAAAAGAAGGACAAAAAAGGACAAAGACAGACAGGTTTAAGAGTTGATGTTGGAGTTGTTTCTCTCCGTCTCCTCTTCGTTGGTGATTATTGTTTTCCCAAGTGTGTCTGAACCTCAGAGTTCTGCACCTCTGATCTCTTGGTCATCTTATTCAACATGCCTCCCTAAAAAAAACACACACACCACACACACACACACACACACACACACACACACACCCAAAAAGGCCAGCATGAATTACTATATAAAAAGTGTGTTAGTGGTTCTAGTTCACTGTACCACTCGGACACCTCAGACCTGCTCGGAGCTCAGAGCAATCCTCTGCAGTGTCTAATGTAAAAGCTAGAGATCAGACTCACTGCCCCCCCCCTCTCTCCCCTCCTCTCTCTCTCTCTCTCTCTCTCTCTCTCACTTTCTCTCTCCCTCTTTGGTGAGTGAACCATGTCCTCCTCTGCAGAGTGATTAGACTCTGTGGTGTTTAGGGCAGATGAGGAGGTTACAGCTACAGCTAAGAGTAAGCAGTGCTTTGTTTTTTCTCCTTGAACAACAGGAAACTAATCAGCATCAACGGGGCTGGAGTGTGTCAGTACCTCACCTGTGTGTGTGTGTGCGGTTTTTTGTGTGTGTGTGTGTGTGTGTGTGGGGGTGTTTTGTGTATACACCTTTCTCCAGTCAATGACGTTCAGTACAGTAGATGTGATGATGCAGCCGATCGTGTTTGCTAACATGAAGATCATCATTTGCTGCCATCGCCATAGAGGAATCTTAGCATCACTGCAAAACACACACACACACACACACACACACACACACACACACACAAACACAAACACAAAACCTCTTCTGATTATGGTGGTTTAGATTTGCATTTAAATATTAGACACAAACGTCTCATCAAACAGTTTATTATGAACATAAACACACACTAAAGTCGGTTCTAATCGTAACATGATGATCACTGGTTATTTTTTTTTGTGTGTGTGTGTGTGTGTGTGTGTGTGTGGTACCTGTTCTTCTCCCCCCCGTATCTCTCCCACAATGAGGTTACACAGTCCGACACCGATCATCTGCACCGACGTCGCCAAACCCATCGCTGTCCCAAGAGTGGAGCAAGAAACCACTAGGGGGATGGAGGCCCCCCATACTCGCCTAAAAAAACACACACACACACACACACACACACACGCATGTACACACACACACATCAATTATATGTATATTTGTGTAGGTGTGTGTATGTATGTGTGTTTGTGTGTATGTGTATATGTATGTGTGTGTAGTGTGTATGTGTATGTATGTATGTCATCATTATCATCATCATCTTCCGCTAATCCGGAGCCGGGTCGCGGGGGCAGCAGTCTAAGCAGGGATCCAAAAAAGATGCCTGAGCCACCTCAACTGTCCCCCCTTTTAATGTGGAGGAGCAGGGCTCTACTCTGAGCTCCTCCCGGGTGACAGAGCTCCTTAACCTATCTCTAAGGGAGGCCCCCCCCACCCTACCGAGGAAACTCATTTCGGCCGCTTGTATCCGGGATCTTGTCCTTTTGGTCATGACCCAAAGCT
Organism: Hemibagrus guttatus; assembly: GCA_033459395.1. NCBI lineage: Eukaryota > Metazoa > Chordata > Actinopteri > Siluriformes > Bagridae > Hemibagrus > Hemibagrus guttatus. The sequence goes on from JAUCMX010000003.1 coordinate 854,078, forward strand.
CATGACCATAGGTGAAAGAAAAGGGAAAGTAGATTGACTAGTAAATCGAGATCTTCCCCCTTCCGGGTCAGCTCCTTCTTCACCACAACAGACCGGTACATAGACCGCATTACTGCTGCCACTGCACCAATCCGTCTGTCAATCCCCACAATCCATCTTTCCCTCACTCATAAACAAGAACCTGAAATACTTCAACTCCTCCACTTGAGGAAGGAACTCCCCTCCAACCTAGAGGGTGCAAGCCACCTTTTTCCAGTCAAGAACCATGGCCCCCAGATTTGGAGGTGCTGACCCTCATCCCAGCTGCTTCACACTCAGCTGCAAAATGCCACAGTGCATGCTGTAAGTCCTGGCTTGAAGGAGCCAACAGGGGCAACATCATCTGCAAAAAGCAGCGATGAAATCCTGTGGTCCCCCAACCGGACTCCCTTCCCGACCCTGGCTGCACCTAGAAATTCTGTCCATAAAAGTAATGAACAAAACCGGTGACAAAGGACAGCCCTGCTGAAGTCCAACAGCACTGGGAACAGATCTGACTTAAAGCTGGCAATGTGAACCAAGCTTCTGCTTTAGTCATACAGAGACTGAACAGCCCCCAAAAGAGGGCCACGGACCCCATACTCCCAGAGCACCTCCCACAGAATGCCATGAAGGACACGGGCAAATGCCTTCTCCAAGTCCACAAAACACTTCTGGACTGGTTGGGCAAACTCCCATGAACCCTCGAGCACCCTGTGGAGGGTATAGAGCTGGTCCAGTGTTCCACGACTAGGACGAAAACTGCATTGTTCCTCCTTTATCCAAGGTTCAACTAACGGTCGGACTCTCCTTTCCAGTACTATGGAAAAGACTTTCCCTTGGAGGCTGAGGAGTGTAATCCCCCTATAGTTGGAACACACACACTCCGGTCACCCTTCTTAAAAAGAGAGACCTGCACCCCGGTCGCCCAGTCCAGAGGCACTGTTCTTGACCGCCATGCTATTTTGCAGAGACGTGTCAGCCAAGACAGCCCCACAACATCCAGAGACTTAAGTTACTCAGGGGAAATCTCATCCACCCCCGGTGCCTTGCCACCAAGGAGCTGCTGACCTACTTCAGTGACTTCAGCTGGGGTGATGGATGAATCTATCTCTGAGTCCTCAGCCTCTGATTCCTGTACGGAAGGCGTGTCAGTGGGATTGAGGAGATCCTCGAAGTATTCCTTCCACCATCCGACAATATCCCCAGTCGGGGCCAGCAACTCTCCACCTCCACTGTAAATAGTGTTGGCAGAGAGCTGCTTACCCCTTAAGAGGCACGGAATGGTCTGCCAGAATTTCCCCGAGGCCGTCTGATAGTCCTTCTCCATGGCCCCACCGAACTCCTCCCAGACCCGAGTTTTTGCTTCCAAAACCACCAGGTCTGCAGCTCGCTTGGCCTGCCGGTACGCCTCAGCTGCCTCCAGAGTCCCCTGAGCCAACCAGGCTTGATAGAACTCCTTCTTCAGCTTGACGGCATCCCTTACTTCCAGTGTCCATCAATGGGTTTGGGGATTGCCGCCGCGACCAGCACCAGAGACCTTACGGCCACAGCTCCGGATGGCTGCATCAACAATGGAGGAGGAGAACATGGTCCACTCAATGTCCCCAACCTCCCTTGGGATCTGGTTGAAACTCATTCAGGGGTGGGAGTTGAAGATCCCCCTAACAGAGGGATCAGCAAGACATTCCCAACTCACCACCAGGTGGTGATCGGTTGACAGCTCCACCCCTCTCTTCACCCAGTGTCCAAGACATGCAGTCGAAGGTCAGATGACACGACCACAAGGTCGATCATTGACCTCCGGCCTAGGGTATCCTGGTACCACGTGTACTGATGGGCACCCTTATACTTGAACATGGTGTTCATTATGGACAATCTGTGACTAGCACAGAAGTCCAACAACAGAACACCGCTCAAGTTCAGATCAGAGGGGCCGTTCCTCCCAATCACGCCCCTCCAGGTATCACTATCATTGCCCACATGGGCGTTGAAGTCCCCCAGTACAACTATGGAGTCCCCCGCAGTGAGGTGACATTCCATGTCTCAAAAGCCAGATTGGTGATGTCCCAACCCCAGGCCTGGCTCCAGGGTGGGGCCCCGGTGACGCCAATCCAGGCGACGTAACGGTCCTCGATGTACTTTTAGTCATAAGGGGATTTGAACCGCTCTTAGTCTGATCCATCACCTAGAACCCGTTTGCCTTGTGAGACCCTACCAGGAGCACTAGACCCCTAGGTTCATTCAGGTACTCAAACCCCTCCACCACAATAAGGTGGCAGTTCAAGGAGGGGTGTATATGTATGTGTGTATGTGTATGTGTATATGTATGTTGTGTGTGTGTGTGTGTGTGTGTGTGTGCATATGTATGTATGTTTATATGTATATGTATGTGTATGTGTGAGTGTGTATGTATGTGTGTGTATGTATGTGTGTGTATGTGTATGTGTATGTATATGGATGTGTATGTGTACAGTATGTATTTGTGTGTGTGTTTGTGTCTCACTGCAGCAAAGGAGTAGGTGATCCCGAGCCAGATGGTGGAGACAAGCGGAGGGACGAATGTGAAGGCCAACAACCCAAACACAGGAAGAGTACACACTGCACACAATGCAGCAAACACACCACGCAGGCCCACGTAGTCCTAAACACACACACACACACGCACACACACACACACACACACACACACACACACTCATTTTTTCCATCTTCTTCTTCTTCTTCTTTCGGCTTTTCCCTTCAGGGGTCGCCACAGCGAATCATCTCTCTCCACCTATCCCTATCTTCTGCATCCTCAACCCTTGCACCCACTAGCTTCATATCCTCATTAATTCCATCCATATACCTCCTCTTTGGCCTTCCTCTTTGCCTCCTGCCTGGCAGCCCCATGTCCAACATTCTCCTACCAATATACTCACTGTCCCTCCTCTGAACATGTCCAAACCATCTTAATCTGGCCTCCCTAACTTTGTCCCCCAAACGTCCAACATGAGCTGTCCCTCTGATGTACTCGTTCCTAATCCTGTCCAATCTTGTCACTCCCAAAGAGAACCTCAACATCTTCAGCTCTGCTACCTCTAGCTCTGACTCCTGTCTCTTCCTCAGTGACACTGTCTCTAAACATACAGCATGGCCGCTCTCACCACTGTCCTGTACACCTTCCCCTTGATTCTCGCTGATATTTTCTGATCACACAGAATTTTCTGATCACACAGAATTTTCTGATTTTCCATCTACAGTTCACATTTTTTAAAAATTAAAACTATATATATATATAAACATTTAGTGTGTGTACTCACAATGAGAATGCCTACAGCAGATGATAACACCACTAAGCTGTCGTACACTGCCCCCACGATGTAGGATGCCTGCTTCTGTGTGTAGCCCTCATACTTGTCCTGGATAAACTTACTGTACATCACACACACATACACCATAATATACATAAATGCTTAATCTCAGTGTGTGTATACAGTGTTTTTTAATGCCTGTATGTGTGTGTTGTGTTTGTGTAATGTGTAATGTGTGTGTGTGTGTGTTTGTAGTCTGACCTGGCATTGGCGATGAAGGGGAAAATGCTGTTGTAGAAGAACATCATGGTGAAAACGAGCAACCAGTAACGCAGAGAGAGCAAATGCACATCCTGCACTCTCTACACACACACACACACACACACACACACACACACACACACACACACACACACACACAGTATTTGTGTTTGGTATGAAGGTTTAAGACAGCATATAATATTGAGATCATTAATGTGAGCTGCAGGAGTTCATAACAACGTTGTTCTGACGCACCACTTTGCGTGATTCCTCCTGTATCGCTCCGTCCAGTCCGAGCTGTTTCATGCCCACTTTATCCAGAACACTGACCATTACAGCAGAGAGGAAACCCAGAACACACAGCAGAGTACCTACACGCACACACACACACACAGACACACACACACTAATGACTCCTTTTCACCTCCAGCATATATATACACAGACAGACAGAGAGAGAGAGAGAGAGAGAGAGTGAGGGGAGAGAGAGAGAGAGAGAGAGAGAGAGTGTGTGTGTGTGTGTGTGTGTGTGTGTGTTGTCTCACCCCCCCACAGTGTCCACTGGATGCCATACTGACTCTCGAAGCACGGAGTGAGGAAGAAGTTGAGGACAGAGCCGAGTCGGGAGAAAGAGAGAGTGAGACCGAACGCTAAAGCTAACTCCTTCCCTCTGAACCAGAATGCTGTGATCCTGTTCTGAACAACTGAGAGGGGAGAGAGAGAGAGAGAGAGAGAGAGAGAGAGAGAGAGAGAGAGAGAGAGATGAGAGGGGGTGAGAGTGAGAGTGAGTGAGTTGAAGTCTCTTTTTTCTCAGTGATAAAGTGTAGATGAAGTCAGGTGATGTTTTTGTGACACAGTGACACTCAGAACAGTTATTAATGTTAGACAGATACGACCAGAGTGAAGCAGGATCAGGATCTGGGAAATTAAACTGTTTTTTAGGAGTAATATATATACACTTACACTCAGTGAGAGAAATCCCTCAGAGACCATACTGTCCTAAACACATGATGATCAAGCTACTTCTCACTGAACAGAACTCTATCATTATTCCTGTTGGGTTACTGTATGTGTTCTTCATCATTTAATACTATTTATGTGTTTTAGTAACAATTCTAGAGATGATTGTGGGTTCAGAGCAGCTGGAACAAAGCATCTGGGAGTGGAGGCTTTAAATAGCCTGTAAAGCACCTCACACAGGGAAAGGCCCATCCCCCAGAGAAAGGCCCCTCCCACAGAGAAAGGCCCCTCCCACAGAGAAAGTCACCTCCCACAGAGAAGGGGCAAACCCACAGAGTATGGCCTGATGTGATTGGGAAATGACTTCATTTCAGTTTTCTAATCCTAGGATTTAAAAGATATCACAGTGTGTAGTTTATAAAAGTACAAGCTGATCATTCTGATAGTAATCAGATCAGTACTGTGTGAGAGAGAGAGAGTGAGAGAGAGAGAGAGAGAGAGAGAGAGAGAGAGAGAGGGGGGAGGTGTGTGTGTGTGTGTGTGTGTGTGTGTGTGTGTACTGGTCAGAGAGCCGTTCCCAGAGCCGAACAGCAGGCGACCCGCCAGCATGAGTGGCAGCAGGTACGGAGTTCCTTTAAAATGAGAACCTAATGCAAAGATGGAGGAACCCAACACACACAGGAAGGAGAAAAGGAACACGCCAACTACACACACACGCACACACACGCAGAGTTATTAGCCATTTCATACAAGTAGCTACAAACATCTCATACTTACACACACACACACACTCACAGCGGTTTCCCAGTTTGTCGACCAGGAATCCTGCCATGATCAACACCACAGCATTCCTATAAACCACAAACATACACACTTAACTACAGCTCGGGGGGGTGTGTGTGTGTGTGTGTGTGTGTGTGTGTGTGTGTGTGTGCAAACTCACGCCCAAGCATATATAGCGTAGAGCAGGTTATACTCCTGCGGCGTCATGCCGAGTCCATCCACACACTCGGTCTCATTCCCCGCTGTGGAGTTCACACACGTCAGATTCTACAACAGAGAGGGAGACTATTCGTGTGTGTCTGTGTGTCTGTGTGTGTGTGTGTGTGTATGTGTGTGTGTATGTGTGTGTGTGTGTGTGTGTCTCACCCCCTGGAACTGTTGCTGTAGAACACTGGGGATGTCAAAACAGAAGTACGAGCCGAATGTCAACATGCAGTTAAAGAATAACACCACAAACCGGTAGTATGCTACACACACACACACACACACACACACACACACACACACACACACAGAAAGAGAGACAGAGAGAGAGACAGAGAGAATGAGAGAATATCAGTTCCACAAATCACATTAAATCACTTGATATGCAAAATGGTTCCCTACACACACACCACCCTACATACACATGTTAATATTCTGAGAGTCAATCCATCCATGTTCCCTACATAGGTACACTACATAGACTGATTTATTGTACAAACTGTGAAATCCGTTACACCTTTAACACAATCACTACATTACTGTACTACATAGGGTAGGAAATAAGGACTACTTTGGTGTTTGGATCCTTACCTCCCGTACAAACAAAACAACTAGCCACCCTATTTAGTCCACTAGATATCCGATAGGGACAGATTCAGGGTAGATTATTACTTTAAGGAAAGTTTTTTTTCTGAAAAGAAAAACACAGAAGCAGGATTTAATCAAAGTGGAGACATTACCTCTCTCAGCCAGTTTCGCCATGTTCACCTGAGAGAAGTGTGTGTGTGTGTGTGTGTGTGAGGGAATAAACTCTCCACACAGACCCTCACTGTGTAGTTGTACTTGTGTATTGCTCAAAAAGTGACGCGTGAACAGCAACGTCACAGCCACATGGCTCGCCGCTGAGGAATCAGCTCTGAGCTCTGATTGGCTGATCTGATCTCTGTGAGGAAACCAGATCGCTAAAAAAATCCAACAATTTATTTCAGAAAATCAGACCTAGACATTTGTTTCAGCTGATAGAAAATACTTTTACCTGTTTAATTCAAATTCTAATCTTAGCCGTACCATGTGTGATGGGTGTGCCGTCTGCTCTCGAAAGACTTCTCTGCCCCAAGCTAGCTTACATGCTGCAGTGCGTGCTTTCACTTCAGCCAATTGTGAGGAACATGGTCTCTGCTTTTCTGATACATACAAATGGAAAGGCTTACTATAATCTGGACTAGCCAAGGCTGGAGCAGTACAAAGATCAGAATCAGAATCAGAAAAAGCTTTATTGCCAAGTATGTTTGCACATACAAGGAATTTGTTTTAGTGTCACAAGCTCCAGTGCACAGAGACAACAACAACAATACAAATAACAACAACAAAAAATAGGCTGAAAAGTAAAAATACACATATTTAAATAGAACCGCCACCTTATTGTGGTGGAGGGGTTTGAGTACCCGAATGAACCTAGGAGCCATGTTGTCAGGGGCCTAGTGCTCCTGGTAGGGTCTCCCAAGGCAAATGGGTTCTAGGTGATGGGTGAGACTAAGAGCGGTTCAAAACCTTTATGGAAATACAATCAAGGACCATTATGTCGCCCGGACTGTCACCGGGGCCCCACCCTGGAGCCAGGCCTGGGGTCGGGGCACGCAGGCGAGCGCCTGGTGGCCGAGTCTTTGCCTGTGAGACTCAGTCGGGCACAGCCCAAAGGAAAGACGTAGGCCCACCTTCCCGTAGGCCCACCAACCGCAGGAAGGAGCATAAGGGTCCGGTGCAGTGTGTTTTGGGTAGCAGTCATGAGCGGGGGCCCCGACGACCCAAACCTTGGATGAAGAATCCTGCTTTTGGGACATGGAATGTCACCTGACTGGGGGGGAAGGAGCCTGAGCTGGTGAGGGAGGTTGAGCAGTACCGGCTAGAGATAGTCGGGCTTGCCTCCACGCACAGCCTGGGTTCTGGAAGCCAACTCCTTGAGAGAGGTTGGACCCTCTTCTTCTCTGGAGTGCCGCATGGTGAGAGGTGTCAGGCTGGGGTGGGCTTGCTTATAGCCCCCCAGCTCAGCCGCCATGTGCTGGAGTTTTCCCCGGTAAACGAGAGGGTTGTTTCCCTGCGCCTTCGGGCCAGGGATAGGTGTCTCACTACTGTTACGGCTTATGGACCGAATGGCAGTGTGGAGTACCCGACCTTCTTGGAGACCCTGCGAGGGGTGCTGGAAGGTGCTCCGACTGGGGACTCCATAGTTTTGCTGGGGTCTTCAACACCCATGTGGGCAACGACAGTGATACCTGGAGGGGCGTGATTGGGAGGAATGGCCCCCCTGATCTGGCCTCGAGTGGTGTCCTGTTGCTGGACTTCTGTGCTAGTCACGGCCTGTCCATAACGAACACCATGTTCAAGCATAAGGGTGCCCATCAGTACACGTGGTACCAGGACACCCTAGGCCGGAGACCAATGATCGACCTTGTCATCTGACCTCCGGCCGCATGTCTTGGACACTCGGGTGAAGAGAGGGGTGGAGCTGTCAACAAATCACCACCTGGTGGTGAGTTGGATCCACTTATGGAGGAGGATGCCAGACAGACTTGGCAGACCCAAACGTATTGTGAGGGTCTCTTGGGAACGTCTTGCTGATCCCTCTGTCAGGGGAGTCTTCAACTCGCACCTCCAGGAGAGTTTCAACCAGATCCCGAGGGAGGTTGGGGACATTGAGTCTGAGTGGACCATATTCTCCTCCTCCATTGTTGACGCAGCCATCCAGAGCTGTGGCCATAAGGTCTCTGGTGCCAGTCGCGGCAGCAATCCCCGAACACAGTGGTGGACACCGGAAATAAGGGATGCCGTCAAGCTGAAGAAGGACTCCTATCGAGCCTGGTTGGCTCGGGGGACTCCGGAGGCAGCTGAGGCATACCAGCAGGCCAAGCAAACTGCAGCCTGGGTGGTCTTGGAAGCAAAAACTTGGGTCTGGAGTTTGGTGAGGCCATGGAGAAGGACTATCAAATGGCCTCGGAGAAATTCTGGCAGATCATTCGACACCTCAGAAGGGGTAAGCAGCTCTCTGCCAACACTGTTTACAGTGGAGGTGGAGAGTTGCTGGCGTCAACTGGGGATATTGTCTGATGGTGGAAGGAATACTTCGAGGATCTTCTCAATCCCACTGACACGCCCTCCGTAGAGGAACCAGAGGCTGAGGACTGAGAGGTATATTCATTCATCACGCAAGCTGAGGTCACTGAGATAGTTCAGCAGCTCCTTGGTGGCAAGGCACCGGGGGTGGATGAGATTTGCCCTGAGTACCTTAAGTCTCTGGATGTTGTGGGGCTATCTTGGCTGACACGTCTCTGCAACATAGCGTGGTGGTCAGGGACAGTACCTCTGGACTGGGCGACCAGGGTGCAGGTCCCTCTTTTTAAGAAGGGGGACCGGAGGGTGTGTTCCAACTATAGGGGGATCACACTCCTCAGCCTCCCAGGGAAAGTCTATTCCAGAGTACTGGAGAGGAGAGTCCAACTGTTAGTCGAACCTCAGATACAGAAGGAGCAATGCGGTTTTCGTTCTGGTCGTGGAACACTGGAACAGCTCTATACCCTCCACAGGGTGCTTTAGGGTTTGTGGGAGTTTGCCCAACCAGTCCACATGTGTTTTGTGGACTTGGAGAAGGCATTCGACCGTGTCCCTTGTGGCATTCTGTGGGAGGTGCTCTGGGAGTACTGGGTCCGTGGCCCTCTGTTAAGAGCTGTTCGGTCTCTATATAACTGGAGCAGGAGCTTGGTTCCCATTGCCAGCTGTAAGTCAGATCTGTTCCCAGTGAATGTTGGACTCCGACAGGGCTGTCCTTTGTCACCGGTTCTGTTCATTGTTTTTATGGACAGAATTTCCAGGCACAGCCAGGGGCTGGAGGGAATCCGGTTTGGGGACCACAGAATTTCATCACTGATTTTTGCAGATGATGTTGTCCTGTTGGCTCCTTCAGGCCTGGACTTACAGCATGCACTGGGGCGTTTTGCAGCTGAGTGTGAAGCGGCTGGGATGAGAGTAAGCACCTCCAAATCTGAGGCCATGGTTCTCGACCGGAAAAAGGTGGCTTGCACCCTCCAGGTTGGAGGGGAGCTCTTTCCTCAAGTGGAGGAGTTTAAGTATCTCGGGGTCTTGTTTACGAGTGAGGGAAGGATGGATTGTGAGATTGACAGACGGATCGGTGCAGCGGCAGCAGTAATGCGGCCTATGTACCAGTCTGTTGTGGTGAAGAAGGAGCTGAGCCAGAAGTCAAAGCTCTCGATTTACCAGTCAATTTACGTTCCTACTCTCACCTATGGTCATGAGCTCTGGGTCATGACCGAAAGGGTAAGATCCCGAATACAAGCAGCCGAAATGAGCTTCCTCTGTAGGGTCGCGGGGTGCTCCCTTAGAGATAGGGTAAGGAGCTCTGTCACCCGGGAGGAGCTCAGAGTAGAGCCGTTGCTCCTCCACATTGAAAGGGGACAGTTGAGGTGGCTCGGGCATCTGTTTCGGATGCCTCCATGACATCTCCCTGGGGAGGTGTTCCGGGCATGCCCCACCGGGAAGAGGCCCCGGGGAAGACCCAGGACACGCTGGAGAGACTATGTCTATCAGCTGGCCTGGGAATGGCTCGGGGTCCCTCCGGAAGAGCTGGAGGAAGTGTCTGGGGAGAGGGAGGTCTGGGCATCCCTGCTTAGACTGCTGCCCCCGTGACCCGGCTTCGGATAAGCGGAAGACAATGAATGAATGAATATTTAGATAAGAAAATAAAGTAATTTGAATGTACAGAATAGAATAGAATGAGTTGAGATGTAGGGATGTGTGGTAGTAACAAATAAAGGAGGTTAATGCACTTTTTTTTTTTTTTTTTATTGCCCAATGTTGGGAACATTCAACTGTTCAAAAGGTAGATTGCTTGGGGGACGAAACTGTTCTTGTGCCTGGCTGTCCTGGTAGTTGCCGCTCTGTAGTGTCGGCCAGATGGCAAACGGTCAAAAAGGAGATGGCCTGGATGTGAGGGGTCCACATCCTCACTCTGGATGTATACAGTTCTTGAAGGGTGGGCAGAGGAGCACCAATAATCCTTTCAGCAGGCCGAACCGTTCTCTGTAGTCTTCTGATGTCTGATTTTGTAGCTGAGCCAAACCAAACAGTTATAGACGTGCACAGAACAGACTCAATGACGGCTGAGTAGAACTGTGTTAGCAGCTCCTGTGGCAGGTTGAACTTCCTCAGCTGCCGAAGGAAGTACAGTCTTTGTTGGGCCTTTTCGATAATGGAGTCTATGTGAGTGTCCCACTTCAGGTCCTGAGAGATGGTGGTGCCCAGGAACCTGAATGACTCCACTGTTGGTACAGTGCTGTTCATGATGGTGAGTGGGGGGAGTGCAGGGGTGTTCCTCCTGAAGACCACTATCATCTCCACTGTTTTGAGCGTGTTGAGCTCCAGGTTGTTAAGACTACACCAGGCAGCCAGCTGCTCAATCTCTTGTCTGTAAGCAGACTCATCACCGTCCTGGATGAGGCCGATGACTGTAGTGTCGTCTGCGAACTTCAAGAGCTTGACAGATGGATCAGTAGAGGTGCAGTCATTGGTGTAAAGGGAGAAGATCAGTGGGGAGAGGACGCAACCCTGGGGGGCGCCAGTGCTGGTGGTGCGGCTGTATGATGTGAATTTCCCCAGTTTCACTAGTTGATGCCTATCTGTCAGAAAGCTGGTGATCCACTGACAGATAGAGCTAGGGACAGAGAGCTGGGTTAGTTTGGTCTGGAGGAGTGTTGGGATGATGGTGTTGAAGGCTGAACTGAAGTCCACAAACAGGAGCCTCACATAAGTCCCTGATTTGTCCAGATGCTGTAGGATGAAGTGCAGTCCCATGTTGACTGCATCATCCACGGACCTGTTTGCTCGGTAAGCAAACTGCAGAGGGTCCAGTAAGGGTCCAGTGATGTTCTTTAGATAAGCCAATGCCAGGCTTTCAAACGACTTCATGACCACAGACGTTAAAGCAACAGGTCTGTAGTCATTAAGGTTTCTTTGGGATGAGGATGATGGTGGAACGTTTGAAGCAGGCAGGGACTTCACACAGCTCCAGTGATCTATTGAAGATCTGTGAAAACATGAAGACCAGCTGGTCAGCACAGGTTTTCTGACAGGCTGGTGTGACACGGTCTGGGCCTGGTGCTTTTCTTCTCTTCTGCTTCAGGAAGATCTGACGCACATCATCTTCACTGATCCGAAGTGCAGGAGGGGGGAGAGGGGGGTTGCTGGGGGTGTTAATGGTTGTGTAGAGAGACGTTTAGATGGGGCATGGGGTGTTAGACCGGCAGTTTCAAATCTGCAGTGAAACTCGTTCAGGTCTTCAGCAAGTTGTTGATTGGCCTCAGTGCTGGGGGATGGTGTCTTGTAGTTTGTGATGTCTTTCAGGCCTTTCCACACTGAAGCAGGGTCGTTGGAAGAGAACTGGTTTTCCAGCTTTTTAGCGTAGCTCCTCTTAGCCACCCTAATCTCCTTATTCAGTGTGTTTCTGGCCTGATTGTACAAGACTCTGTCCCCATTCCTGAAGGCATCCTCTTTGGCCTGACGAAGATGTCTGAGTTTTGATGTGAACCATGGCTTATCATTGTTGAATGATAAATAAGTCCTGGTAGGGATGCACATGTCTTCACAGAAACTGATGTATGATGTTACAGTCTCTGTGAGCTCATCCAGATCAGTGGCACCAGCTTCAAAAATACTCCAATCAGTGCATTCAAAACAGGCTTGTAAGTCCTGCTCTGTTTCGCTGGTCCATCTCTTTACAGTCCTTACTACAGGTTTAGCAGATTTAAGTTTTGGCCTGTATGTTGGGAGAAGATGAACAAGGCAGTGGTCAGAGAGTCCTAAAGCTGCTCTGGGGACAGAGCGATATGCATCCTTTATTGTGGTGTAGCAGTGGTCCAAAATATTTTTGTCTCTGGTGGGACACGAAATGTGTTGTTTGAATTTTGGCAGTTCATGTGAGAGGTTTGCTTTATTAAAGTCCCCGAGAATGATAATAACAGAGTCCGGGTGTTGTTGCTCTGTGTGTGTGATCTGATCAGCCAGGTGTTGTAGTGCGCTTGCGGTGGAATGTAAATACTCACAAGAATGAATGAGGAAAACTCCCGCGGCGAGTAGAACGGTTTACAGTTGATGAAGAACGCTTCCAAATCGGGACAACACATCTTCTTCAACGCTGTTACATCTGTACACCACCTTTCGTTGATGTGATCTTGATCAAAGATCTTCTTTTAACATCTCAAAATCTGCAACTGCTTCTGTTGTCCAGATCAAGGATGCTCTCTTTTGATCTGCTGCCCTAATCAGTGCGCAGAGAGGGGCTACCTTTAGAACAAAGTCTACTATAGCCTACTATACCTAAAAATGACATTTGGCCTACAGTTTGGGATTTGGGAGCTTTCCGAACAGCTTCAATATGTGACGCTGACAGCATACGTTGAGTATCATGCAAAACTCTCCCTAAGTAGTGAACCTGTTTTCTTACAGGATTGCAGTTTCTCCTCACTCACCTTGTGTCCATGTTCAGCTAATAAACTTAGCTAAATAAACCTTTAATGAATCTGCCTGACATTGTTCTTTCGTTGGGCTACAAATTAAAACATCATCAACATAAGTTAGGAGAAGACTATCAATATCCAAAGAAGCTAGATCCCTAGCCACTATTCGATTAAAGATTGATGGACTTTCACAATAACTCTGAGGTTGTCCATTGTATGTAAATGCAAAGGTGAATCCAGGTGAGATGGGATGCTAAAAGTTGCCTTCAACTGTGGCCCTTGTACCTGCCTGGGCCAGTGGAGTTAATGGATATATGATGGCAGTGTTCAGCTACACTGTGAACTTTTTCATGTTTAATAAATTACAGCAAGACACACTGTGTCCTAAACCACACTGAAAAGCTACAGTGACTTCATAGTAAAAACTTGGACATCAAATACTGATCACCTGACTTATCTCAAAACTGTTTTTTTTTTTTTTTTGTATTTATGTCTACTCTGGCTGGCTCAATTTCTTTCTGATTCAGTAAAGAAATAATGCTGACTTCAGCTTTAGGAACAAAAATCTCTTCTAATGAGTCCATGAGACACTGTGTTCTGGTCTCTCTCTCTCTCTCTCTCTCTCTCTCCCATCTGTTCTGGTATTCATGAATGAATTTCACCACATTCTTGTCCTCTCTTTATTTATCTCTTTTCCTTCTCATGCAAACCATTCCAAATCTCCGAACGTCTGCAAGTCATTCAACAATCTAGGGCACCTTCCATGTCCGTTTGCAATAGATAGATAGCTAGATAGATAGCTAGATAGCTAGATAGATAGATAGCTAGATAGATAGATAGATAGATAGATAGATAGATAGATAGATAGATAGTTTATTGTCCCTTAACGGGAAATTTGTTTTCACAGACTGTCATACAGTAAACGCACCTGGCAAAAACATATGTACACAAAAACAACAATACAAAAACACAAAAAAGTGAATGTTCAACTTTGTAACCTGTTAAGGATTGAAATCGCAGATGGTACAAAGCTCTTTTTGAAGCGAGCCCTTCTCCATGTCAGGGTCCTGTACCTGCGCCCGGAGGGCAGGAGAGTGAAGTGGAAGTTGAGGGGGTGCTCTGGGTCTGTTATTATGGTTTGGGCAAAGCGGGCTATTGCTCTGTCATTGAGTTCTGAGATATTGGGTGTAGGGGAGTGTATTATTTTTGAAGCTATGTATGTTATTTTATTCAGTTTGTTTTTGTTGGTGACTGACAGCATGGTGTAAAAACTAGTGGAGCAGTATAACAAAATGGGCTGGATAATGCTCGTGTACAGTAGTAACAGAAGATAAGGGGCAATGTAAAGGGAACTGAGTTTTCGTAGAACATGCAGACGTTGTTGTGAGCGTTTATAAATGTCTGTTATGTGATGGTCAAAAGTGAGCTTGTTATCCAGGGTGAGTCCAAGATATTTGAATTTCTCAACCTGTTCTATCATGTTGCCATGAATAGAGATCTGACTGAGACTGGGTGCATTAAAGACCAGTTCTTTTGTTTTCTCAACATTGGGATGGAGAAAATTGTCTGTGCACCAGTGTGTGAAATATGATATTGTGTCGTGATAAGCAGCAATGGTAGTGTGATCATTGAGGAGAGCCAGAATTGCAGTATCATCAGAATATTTGTAGTATGTTGTAAAGGGTGAAGGACTAATACAGTCATTAGTGTAGAGTGTGTAGAGAAAGGGAGAGAGGACACAGCCTTGAGGAGCTCCAGTGTTAGTTATGATGATGTCCGATGTGACAGACCCTATCCTCACAGCCTGTGGCCTGTTGCTCAAGAAACTGTGAATCAGATGGATGTATTGAGGTGCAACATTGAGTTGGTGTAGTTTTTTAATCATCTGATGACGTTGGATTGTATTAAAAGCTGAGCTTAGGTCCACAAAAAGAACTGCAGCAAAGTTACCAGATACTTCGATGTTGAAGGAGGGAATGAAGGAGACATACAACAGCATCCTCCGTCCCTCGCCTGGCTTTATAGGCAACCTGATGTTTGTCCAGCTGTGGATTGACAGTTGACAGGATGGTGCGCAGAATCAGTTTTTCATAACATTTGCTTGCTATGGGTGTGAGAGCAACAGGTCTGTAATGGTTGAGCTCTAATGGGCGGGGTTTCTTTGGTAGAGGAATGATGGTGGAATTTTTCCATAGAGTGGGCCACCGTGCTGTACTGTATGACTCATGCATTATGGAATAGAAAACCGGGGAGAGTTCCATTGCACAAAGCTTGAGCACCCTGGCAGGGATGCCGTCTGGCCCCATGACCTTGCCAATTTTACACCTACTCAGCTCCTGTTGAACATCCACCTCTGTAAAGGGAGGAGTTGTTGGTGGATCTAAAGGGAGAGCGTTAAGTAGCTCATTGCAGACAGCTGAATAGTCAGTGACGTCAACTCTGGAATAGAAGGTATTAAGACTATTTGCAAAGGTTGTGGGATTGGTGATTGTGCAATGATCTTGTTTCACATTCTGTCCTGTCAATATTTTTATTTTCTGGAAGGTTTGTTTTGTGTTCATTGTGGAAAACCCATGTTCTATTTTCTCTTTGTATTTAAGTTTTTCTTTAATAATGTCAATTTTTATCTGTCTGTCTAGTATTTTAAGTGAAAGCCAATCCTTGCATTGAAATATTTTGTGTTTTTCAACAAGTTTTTGTTTAATCTGTGGGGTAATCCAAGGCCTGGAGTTGGGGAAAGTTTTGTAGGTTTTTGTTGGTATGCAGTTACTCATACAAAACTTTATATAGTCCGTTATAACTGACAGTCTCTTATCCAAAGTGCCGTTAAAAACGGTCCAGTCAGTGCATGCAAGAGAACCTTGCAAACATGCAATTGCATCTGCCGACCACTGAGGAGCACTGTGGACTTGTGGCTTGATGCGCTTCAGTTCCTGTCTGTAACCAGGGAGAAAGACCAAAACATTATGGTCCGAAGAGCCCAGAGGAGGATGAGCCCGAACAGTAAATGCATCCAAAACATTGCCGTAACACAGATCCAAGATATTTCCCTTCCTTGTGGGACAATGCACATACTGATGGAAGGACAGTAAACACACCCAAAAACCACCGTGGGGAATTCCCTTGGAAGATAGAAGGGGCGTAATGATAATGTTAATATCTCTACGTCCGGTGTGCATATGATGCTGTGTATTTTTATGTTAGTGCACCAGCGCTTGTTTATAAAGACACATAGTCCTCCACCCCTCTCCTTCCCTGACTGACGGGTCCTATCAGCCCGGACGGTCAAAAAGTTGTCCAGGCTGATCTCAGAGTCAGAAATGGATTCATCGAGCCAGGACTCAGTTAATCGATGATACACGCGTCCCTGAAAAGTCTCTCCCCCTGACACTTGGCATGAAGTTGATCCATCTTATTCCGAAGGGAACGTACATTGGCCAATATGACAGAGGGTAGTGGAGGTCTAAAAGGACGCCTTCTTAACCGGGCACGGACACCACCACGGCTACCCCTTTTCCTCGGTCGGATCTCCGGAGGGATGTCAGCCGGTTTTTCGTTACAGAGAATAGATGACCGGAGTCGCAGAAGCTCATCCCGGCTGTAGGTGAGTAGTGCGCCTCTGGTAACATCTGACTGTAGTGGCGTGAGCGCGGTGCCATTCTTGATAATCCACAAAATCGCGAGGGTAATCCACAGCAATTCCAGCATTATGTCGTTGCTTAACTTAACCGCACACACTTGACAAAAGCCTAATAACAAATAACTCACATAAATGACGAAAAACTAGACAAAGCCAGGACAGTAACGTGAGCTGACATGACAGACGTGTCGTCGCAGCAGAGCATATATATATATTTATGGGATATTTATTTATATTTATATATATTATAATATCCCATAAACATTTACTGAACCCTATGTTTCATTTTTCTTAAAGTTACCACAATGTTTCTGAATTAAGTGCCCTAATTAACAGAATCATGACTTAAATCATCTTTATTGACATAGTAAGAATATAGATATTGTCATGTATATTGTTGTATTCTACAAATACTGAGTTAACCTCCCGCTGCGGAGGTGTTACAGACACGCCAGGCCCTCTCCTGAGTTTTAATCAGCAACACCTGAGAACAATCACAACCCTCCCTCACAGCACTACAAATACCACCACAGATGACTCTGCTTTCGTCCGGTCTTGTTAACACTACCCTACTTCGGATGTTAACTGTTAGGACTCTCATGCTAACCTATTTCCCTATATCTCTAGAGATCTTCGCTCTTTCAGACCACGCCGTGCCTCCAGCGCCTACCCCGGGATTCCGCTCACATCACGCCGGCTCGCCGCCTCGCTCCCACAGCTACGACTCAAGCCACAGATCTCCTCCAGCATTCCCCGTGCTCAAGAACAGTAATCAGCTCGCACTCACCGCACTCTGCACTCTTCCCGTTATCCTGATTGTGTCAATAAAACTCCATCAAAAGCATACCTGTGTCTCTGTCCCCTTCTGTACGTAACAGGAGGACACATGAATTGCAAACTTGTTTATTTTGTCTGCTCGTGCGCGTGCACTTCGTGAGTGCTCATCTTTTAAGATGACCTCAGAGTACATGTTGATTTAGTACAAGGGAGGAGAAATAGACTAGTATGCACAACTCACGGAAAAAAAAAATTTTAACCCGCAGCCTGTCATTTTTTAAAATTTATTATTATTGCTTAAGAGCATGGGATAACTTGCTAATTTAGTAGCAGGGAAACTCAGACCCAAAGAAACTCTCATGCACCGCTAACGGAAAGTGAACTTATGGCGCCATTTTGTCTCGCAGTTAGCACAATTTCTTCGTGCCCAGCATCTGTGGGAATGCGTTCATTGCATCTCTTGACTCTTGGGGACTTTCTACCTTTTTGAGGTAAGTTGTCTTTTACTCACGCTTGATTTTGTTTTTTTTAATTTGTCATAATGTTAGCTTACATTTGCTAGGTTACGAGTTATTTTAATATTTTGAATATTGCCTTGTCTGCAATTTTGTATTGCACTTGCAAAAACTTACATTTACATTTCTGGCACTTGGCAGACGCTCTTACCCAGAGTGACGTACAAAAATGCTTTGGAGTCTTTATCAGCGATTACATTAATCTAGCCATGGGGGTCACAGTCCAGTGACTTCTGTGCCGGTCCCAAGCCCGGATAAATAGAGAGGATTGCATCAGGAAGGGCATCCGGCGTAAAACAGTCATGCAAATCGTCAGTACTCTGAAT
Source organism: Hemibagrus guttatus (assembly GCA_033459395.1). Lineage (NCBI taxonomy): Eukaryota > Metazoa > Chordata > Actinopteri > Siluriformes > Bagridae > Hemibagrus > Hemibagrus guttatus. The sequence goes on from JAUCMX010000003.1 coordinate 872,378, forward strand.
TTCATACCGGGTTGGTCGAGGCCCGGGTTAACAATGATCGACATCGGCGCCGTTGACCTACAGGGCGCCGGTGGAAATTGGGCTAATTTCAAAGAAGTAGAGGAGGGAGGAGAGTGCACAGACAGAGAGAGAAGAGGAAAGGTAAGAGTGTAGGACTGAGAATAGGAACTCTGAATGTTGGTACTATGACAGGGAAAGGTAGAGAACTGGCTGATATGATGGAGAGAAGGAAGGTGGATATACTGTGTGTACAGGAGACCAGGTGGAAGGGTAGCAAGGCTCGAAGTATAGGAGCAGGATTCAAGCTGTTTTATTATGGTGTGGATAGTAAGAGAAATGGGGTAGGTGTGGTCCTGAAGGAGGAGTTTGTGAGGAATGTTCTGGAGGTGAAGAAAGTGTCAGACAGGGTGATGAGTCTGAAGTTAGAGACTGAAGGGGTGATGCTGAATGTTGTTAGTTATAGTTGTTAGTTTTATATATATATATATATATAAGCATTGTTTTTGGTTCTGTGAAATAAATCAACACGCTGCACATTTTGGAAAAGTTACTAATGGCTAATTAGTAACTTTATGCTAATGTCATAAAGACAAAGTAACTATCCATACACTGAGGTTAATAAACCTGTTTCTGGAGAGCATTCGAGCCTTTGTACCAGAGATTTTGTGACACTTCAGTCTAGGTTAAAGGCTGGTGGCATTGCTAATCTAAGAATGTCCTTTAAGGTAAGTAAACTGACCACAAACGCATTCTTCAGTGTGTTAGTTATAGATTTATCTCAATTATCTAAACACACTACTATTGTGTAAGCCATCTTGTCATCATAAGTGTCAGAGTTGAAGTGTCTTACTTCTGCAAAATTTCAGGCATGCATTTAAACTCCTATGAGCGGTTATAGACTTGGAGGAAACAACTTGCTATCCACTGTGACACCCAGGAAAATGGTGAGATTCTAAACTCCAAGAAGCAAGCCATTTTTGTTGTATTTTAAAGATTGCGATATTATTTGGTCCGTGTTCTACCAGGTGAGGCATTTATTTATTTATCTATCTATCTATCTATCTATCTATCTATCTATCTATCTATTTATTTAATATAGCCATTTGATTGTAATTTGCAATCTATGTAGAGATGCTTCACTTTCAGTTAGGATAACATATTTCTTACTGCTTTGTTGCCATCATCTGCCAGCTGTTGTTCTTGAAATGGACCTCATCAGTCTCTTTCCTGACCATGGTCTTGTCGAGGATAAATATTGGTAAGTGGTTGTACTTTTGACTGGTTACTGGTCAGTGTTGTAGTAAATTTGCTTCCGTGGAGGCAACTGTGTTTAGACTTCAACAGTCGATGAAATCTGCAACAGATGAAATGTGTCTCTTTCTAACTTTCTCCCTGACACATCATCAATTATAGAAATGACCTGCAAAACTATATTAAAGGGTGCCTTCATCAATGTATAATTCATTGGAGCAAAGTTTAACATATTTGAACCACTTTTTAACAACTAGAAGGCTGTTTATCTGTGTGTAAGCAACATGCTCAAACACTGCATCAAGCTAACATTTGCTTTGTGTATGTTTTCTGGCTGCAGAGAGGATCATATCAGCCTGCAGTGGATAGCATGCAAGTCCTCAAGCTGAACTAGTGACCGAACATGCTGTAGGTTCTAGTTTGTCAAACATCATGTCCAAGTCTATCCCATATCTTCACACAAGTCTGGACTCTTTGACTTATTCCTCTTGTTCAACCAGGGCACGTAAGCCCCGATACATAATGTTTATTCATTTCACCATGGATTATCCAATCATATGGACACGTGCTGTTTTTTCAAGATTTCATTACTAATTTGTGAGTATTGGACAAGGTATTAGATCAGTTTAAACTGTTTTAACACAGAATACGTACATGAAAAAATAGTTTCTTGAAGTCTGACAATGATATTTTTATGCCTTGGTTTACAATGGCCCTTATTCAGTTAGTAAGCAGTTGTTGGCAGTAAAATCTATGCAAACCAACTGTAATGCATTATGAGTGTACTGTATTTTTTACAGTAAAATTCTGGCAACCACAGCTGCCAGTAATTTACCATAAATTTGAAGTTTACAATAAAATACCAGAATATAATATACGGTTGTGTTGTGTTTTTATCTGAGAAAGACTGTAATTAGGATTACAGTATATTAATTTCACAGTAGTTTACTGTAAACAGGTTTACATTCTGTCTGTTTTTTTAACAGTAATTTGTTGTAAACAAACAACAGTTCTTAACTGTGAAATTTATAGTTACTCATAAATCATTCTGTAAAGTGGTGACCAGTGTCACCATATGATTTACGGTGAAATTCTGGCAACCCAGCTGCCAGTATTTTACCATAAAATATACGATTTTTTTTACAATGTTACCAACATGATGTTTGACAGTAAATCAACTGTCACACAGGGTTTTACTGGATTTCTTCTCAACTTCTCTCCAATTACATTAATCTTATCAATTAATATTGATGTTGCCAATCCCCTCTCCCAATGCATGAGCCTGGGCTCTAATGTAATGTAATATTCTCTATATGGGTCCTCAATGTAATCGAACAAGGGAATAATGGCTTTGCTGGGTTCAGGGGCCTCAACTAATGCACGCAATACTGGACTCAATAATTTATGCCTCCAAGTTGTTCGTACCAATCTATGTCGGGGAAAGTTCTCTGTAAGGTATACAAGCCTTCAAATTTGTTGACCCCAAGTACTTAAACTCCTGTACCTTCTTCACCTCTTCACCCTGTAACCTTACTGTTCCACTTCCCTCCCTTTCATTCACACACATGTACTCAGTCTTACTACGACTGACTTTCATTCCTCTTCTCTCCAGCGCAAACCTCCACCTCTCCAGGTTTTCCTCCACCTGCTCCCTGCTCTCACTACAGATCACAATGTCATCTGCAAACATCATTGTCCAAGGAGACTCCTGTCTGACCTCCTCTGACAACTGGTCCATCACTATAGCAAACAGGAAGGGGCTCAGAGCCGATCCCTGATGCAGTCCCACCTCCACTTTGAACTCCTCTGTCTGACCTACAGCACACCTCACCACTGTCCTGCTCCTCTCATACATGTCCTGCACCACTCTGACATACTTCTCTGCTACTCCTGACTTCCTCATACAGTACCACAGCTCTTCTCTTGGCACCCTGTCATACGCTTTCTCCAAGTCTACAAACACACAGTGCAACTCCCTCTGACCATCCCTATACTTCTCCATCAAAATTCTCAGAGCAAAAATTGCATCTGTTGTGCTCTTTCTGGGCATGAAGCCATACTGCTGCTCACAAATTTCCACTACCTTCCTTAACCTAGCTTCCACTACTCTTTCCCATAGCTTCATTGTATGGCTCATCAACTTTATCCCCCTATAGTTACTGCAACTCTGCACATCACCCTTATTCTTAAAGATCGGCACTAACACACTTCTTCTCCATTCCTCAGGCATCCTCTCACTCTCTAAAACCCTGTTGAACAAACTAGCTAAAAATTCCACTGCTGCCTCTCCCAGACACTTCCAGACCTCCACCGGGATGTCATCAGGACCAACTGCCTTCCCACTTTTCATCCTCTTCAAAGCCTTCCTGACTTCATCCTTTCTAATCTTATCTACTTTCTGTTCCACAGAGTTCACCCCTTCTACTCTTTTTTCCCTCTCATTTTCCTCATTCATCAGCTCCTCAAAGTACTCCTTCCATCTCCTCTGTACATTCTCCTCACTTGTGAGCACCCTTCCATCTTTATCCTTAATAACTCTAACTTGCTGCACATCCTTCCCATCTCGATCCCTCTGCCTAGCTAACCTGTACAAGTCCTTCTCTCCTTCTCTAGTGTCTAACCTAGTGTACAACTCGTCATATGCCTTCTGCTTGGCCTTAGACACCTCCCTCTTCACTCTGCGCTGTAACTCCTTGTATTCCTGTCTATTCTCTTCAGTCCTGTCCATGTCCCACTTCTTCTTGGCTAACCTCTTCCTCTGGATACTATCCTGAACTTCCTCATTCCACCACCAAGTCTCCTTATCTTCTTTCCTCCTTCCAGATGACACACCCAGCACCTTTCTCCCGGGATCACTTCTGCGGGTAGTTTCCCAGTCATCTGGCAGCACTACCTGACCACCCAGAGCCTGCCTCAACTTCTGTCTAAATTCCTCACAACATTCCTCCTTTTCAGCTTCCACCACTTGGATTTCTTCTCTATCTCTATCTTTGACCTCTTCTTCTTCTTACAGACCATCAAAGTCATCCTACACAGCACCATCCTATGCTGTCTGGCTACACTCTCTCCCACTACCACTTTACAGTCACTAATCTCTTTCAGATTGCCTCTTCTACATAGGATGTAGTCTACCTGTGTTCTCCTACCTCCACTCTTATAAGTCACTCTATGCTCCTCCCTCTTCTGAAAATAAGTGTTAACCACAGCCATGTCCATCCTCTTAGCAAAGTCCACTACCATCTGTCCTACCATAACCACTAACAACATTCAACATCACCCCTTCAATCTCTAACTTCAGACTCATCACCCTGTCTGACACTCTCTTCACCTCCAGAACATTCCTCACAAACTCCTCCTTCAGGACCACACCTACCCCATTTCTCTTACTATCCACACCATAATAAAACAGCTTGAATCCTGCTCCTATACTACGAGCCTTGCTACCCTTCCACCTGGTCTCCTGTACACACAGTATATCCACCTTCCTTCTCTCCATCATATCAGCCAGCTCTCTACCTTTCCCTGTCATAGTACCAACATTCAGAGTTTCTATTCTCAGTCCTACACTCTTACCTTTCCTCTCCTCCCTCCTCTACTTCTTCGATCAACAGTAGCCCAATTTCCATCGACGCCCTTTAGGTCAATGGCACAGATGGCGGTTGTTGTTAACCTGGGCCTCGACCGATCCGGTATGAAATTTGTACTGACGATTCGCATGATGAAATTTGGCAGTGTTTTACACCAGATGCCCTTCTTTAGTTATCCGGACTTGGGACTGGCACAGACGTCACTGGACTGTGACCCCCATGGCTAGATTAGACCATTCCTTCTAATACCTGTATATTTAGCATGTATCTTTTACCTGGAAAGGGGATAACAGGTAATTAAGGTCCAATTGTGTACCTCAGATTAAAGGTGGAATGCATTCAGATGTCCAGGTGATAAAAGGTAGATGATATTTTAAAGGTAGAAAATATAAGAGTACAACCCCGGCGAGAAGGAGCGGTGCAGATTAGTAACTCTGATTATTCTGATTATTAAACATCTGTTGTCTCTCTTTTCCTCCCTCTGATGATCTCAGATCCAATTCTCATGTCATTTTCTCTTAACTCATAATAACAAATAAAGCAGATAGAAGACATTTTCTCTTTGAAGTGAAGTGTCAGAGGTGGTGTTTGTATTTAAAAAAACTGACACTGTAGTCAAACAAAGTGTCTGGTAGGTATGTATGTATGTATGTATTTATTTATTTATCTATCTATCTTATTTAACCGTGTTGCGTGTGACTGAATATCAGTAAACAATAAAACACCGGGTGAACAGCAGGGGGCAGTAGAGACACAACAATGCAACCATTTGGTGAGCTCGAGTAAGAAGTTAGTCAGGAATCAGCCAATCACACGCTGCTTTATCTAATACGTCACATGGTTGCGGAAGTTATGGAGGTAAACGGTGGTAAGATGCCCATTTTATCACATTTTACTCAAATTATTTAGAGGTCTAAATCTCACGGTCTTTGAGGGTGACATTCTCCCAGGGCCGCGTTAGGATATAATTAAATAATAATTAGTGATAAAAAATGGCAGCTTTAATCAACTTTACCACATCAGCAGTGTAACAGTCACCTCCAATAACCACCACTGCATTAAACACTTATTTATCTTTTTGATTTCTTTCATTTTATTTGTCTTTTATTTTTACTTTACTTCTGTGTTTGTATATACTTTCTTTTTGATTTCTCAAATCTGTATTAAAAGAAAAGAAAAAAGAGCTTGATGCTTTGGTAGCGGCTAGCAAACATCGCGCACTAGGGTTTGTCAGGTATGGCTTGTAGAGCTAAGAGCGTCTAAAATATAACAAACAAAAACACAGTGTGTGTGTGTGTGTGTGAGAGAGAGAGAGTGATTTAAACTTCAGTGTCTTTGACCTCTACATGTGCTCTGAGTGAATTACGTAAACTCTCTCTCTCTCTCTCTCTCTCTCTCCCCCTTTCAGACAGAGGGAATTTGGAGAAGGTGCAGCATGTGGTGTTGGTCCTGTCCGGTAAAGGTGGTGTTGGGAAGAGCACCATCACCACAGAGTTAGCGCTCGCTCTGTTACACGTGGGGAAGAAGGTACACACACTGACCAGTGTTCAAGAAGACGCAAGGGAAGTATTTAGAGATAAAGAAATAAACGAGTGTGTGTGTAGGTGGGGGTGTTGGATGTGGACCTGTGTGGACCGAGTATTCCCCGCATGCTGGGTGTGAATAAGCATGAGGTCCATCAGTGTGACGCCGGATGGGTTCCCGTGTGTGTGGACCATCTGTCCCTCATGTCCATCGCCTTCCTGCTGGATGACCCTGATGACGCCATTGTCTGGAGAGGACCCAAAAAGACCGGTCTGACCTCTGACCTTTCATATCATTTATGTCTGATCTCTCTCAGCTGTGATTGGTCCATGTGAGCTTCTGCTCTCCTTTTAATGTCTGTTCGTCTCTCAGCTCTGATCGGTCAGTTTGTGAGTGACGTGGCGTGGGGGGAACTGGACGTGTTGCTGGTGGACACGCCCCCTGGAACCTCTGACGAGCACCTGGCTGTCCTGGAGAACCTGAAAAAACACAGAGTGGATGGAGCCGTCCTGATCACCACACCACAGGTACACAAAAACACAAAGCCATACTGATCACCACACCACAGGTACACGCACACAAATACAAAGCCATACTGATCACCACACCACAGGTACACACTCACAAAATATGCCAAAACTGTGTGTAGTAAATGTTGTGTGTGTGTGTGTGTGTGTGTGTGTGTGTAAGGCGGTATCTACAGGAGATGTGCGGCGTGAGATTACTTTCTGTAAGAAGACGGGTGTGAAGATTTTGGGCATAGTGGAGAACATGAGCGGCTTTGTGTGTCCTTACTGCACTGTAAGACGCGCACACACACACACATAAACACCTGCCTGAACATTAATCAGACCTGTAATAAAGATAGAAATCCAAATGCACCTTTTCTGGCCCAGAATTTAGCCCGCCCCCATGACACCTAATCTAACCATCACATGTGTGTAGGAATGCACCAGTATCTTCTCTAAAGGAGGAGGAGAGGAACTCGCCAAGCTCACAGGATCAGAGTTTCTGGGTGAGTATCACGGAGAACATGGGGCCACACTATGGCATTAAAGTATGTATACGTATAATACGTGTGTGTGTGTGTGTGTAGGCTCAGTGCCGCTGGACCCTCTCCTTAGTGCGAGTGTGGAGGAAGGTGGTGATTTCCTGCAGGCGTTTCCGGAGAGTGCCACCTACAGCTCCATCAGACACATCGCAGATACACTGCTGAAGAGCCTGGAGCACTGACACCCTTCATCATCATCATCACTATAGTGACTGAACAATGTATAGGAGCAGAACTGTGGAAACACTGACTCAACACACACATACACACACCACAGCATTACAGTGTGTGACTTGGAAATATGACAAACATCATTCTGGACGTGTATACCTGCTGAGTGTAAAGTACACACACATTTGTGTCATGGTGTTGACGCACGTGAGTGTGTAAGTGTGTACATGGTGCATAAAGAAATATTTCTAATAAAGTGTGTTTTGTGTTCACCTCTCAACTTCATTGTGGGTTTTTTTTTTTTTTAGATGAACTGCTTCCTGTCTGTGTGTAAAACTCAGTGTTAATAATTTAAGTGAATATTTTGTTTTTAATAAGACTTTAAAATGATACACACCTGTACAGTCCACTCTGAAAGTACTGGACACTGAAGAAATTTGGGTTTGAGATCTAAAGCTGAATTTGAGATGATAAATCAGGATAGGAAGATAGATCCTTTGTTTGCTGATATTTCACCTAGACGTGTTAGAACATGTCAACTTGGGTATCAAAAGTATTGGAACAGATAAAGTCGTAAATAACACTCTAATATTTGGGTGCATCAATGCTCTGACTGACACCAAATCACCTGGCACTGGAGCTCAGCTGGACCCAAAATGCAGCTGTGTGACTTGTTTTCAACCTGCCCAAGTTCTCCCACCCCAAACCCCACTGCTGCGTTCCCTCCACTGGCTTCCGGTAGCTGCACGCATCAGATTCAAAACACTGATGCTTGCCTACAAAGCCAAGAATGGACCAGCACCATCTTACCTCAAAGCTCTCGTCACTCCTCGCACTGCACCTCGCTCACTCAGATCCACTAGCACTGCTCGACTGGTCCCACCATCTCTCAGGGAAAAAGGTAGGTATACATCTAGACTCTTCTCTGTTCTGGCACCGAGGCGATGGGGAAAAAACTTCCCCTAGGTATCCGTACGGCCGAGTCTCTGACCGTCTTCAAACGGCAACTGAACACTTACCTCTTCCTGAAGTACTTACACTAGCTCTTATTTTTCCCTTTTATGTATTATGTTGTATCTAAAAAAAAAATAATAATCTCCAACTCAGTGTTTAGGCTAATGGTAACCTAAGTCTTTTGTCCTACTGAACCAGTGTTAATGTATTCATCGATAGAGAACTAAAGCACTTTTGTACGTCGCTCTGGATAAGAACGTCTGCCAAATGCCAGAAATGTAAATGTACACTGAGGTTCTGATGGAGCTTCTCTCCCACAGGACCCTTGTGCTACACAGACAACATACAGTGCGTCCACATGTTATGTTAAAGCCTTATTCCAAAATGGATTAAACTCACTATTTTCCTCAAAATTCTACAAACAATACCCCATAATGACAACATGAAAGAAGTGTGTTTGAAATCTTTGCAAATTTATTAAAAATTGTGGGGTATTGTTTGTAGAATTTTGAGGAAAATAATTGGAATAAGGCTGAAACATAACGTGGAGAAAGTGAAGCACTGGGAATACTTTCTCCAGATGCAGTGTATGTCGAGTCTCGACTTCAGAACAGGTCAGTTCACACAGGTGAGTGAGTGAGTGTGTGTGTGTGTGAGTTTGGTACAGTTCAGTTCTGGATGTTTATGTTCTTCAGCTTGGGTATGAGTTTAATAACGGAGCTTTAACGTTAATCCCATAACATGAAAACCTTCCTTCTCTTCTTGTATTTCCCTGATGAAGAAAAAATCCAGACCTGCTCAAGACAAATGTACTGTTTGCTACGTTCTGCTAGCCCCGCCCACTCACTCTTTACACTGTATTCCTCACCAGAGCTGGCACATCTGCTTCAGGTTTCTTGATCATCACACACACACACACACACACACACACACACACACACACACACACACACACACACACAGTGTAAAAGAGACCGCAGACAGCAGGTAAAGGTGTAAATGTAACTTGTGAGAGCCTGAGGAAGGCAGACACAAATCTTTAATACAATCCATCATCACATACAGGAGAACACACACACCTGTATAGTTTAATCATTTTTATAGGTGTAACATTTCTATCACTTGCACTGTGTATATAAATAAAACCACCGGATAAAAATAAACACTGTTCACACACACACATACACACACATTCTTTACAAACAGCAGTGTGAGAAATTAAAATAACTCCCAAAGTAGCACAGACAGACAGAGAGAATGAGAGAGAGAGAGAGAGAGAGAGAGAGAGAGAGAGAGAGAGAGAGAGAGAGAGAGAGCTGGAGACAGACAGATAGAGAGATGGCGAGGGGCATAGAGAGACAGACAGATAAAGAGAGAGAGACAGCTGGAGACAGAGAGAGACAGCTAGGGACAGAGATATAGAGATGGAGAGAGACAGACAGATAGAGAGAGAGACAGCTGGAGATAGAGATATAGAGATGGAGAGAGACAGACAGATAGAGAGACAGCTGGCGATAGAGATATAGAGATGGAGAGAGACAGACAGATAGAGAGACAGCTGGAGATAGAGATATAGAGATGGAGAGAGAGACAGACAGATGGAGAGAGAGACAGCGGTGTAAACGTTATTGAGACAGCCCAATGCTCCTACAGGTTAGTGAGATGAAGCAGGTTTTCCCGCTCTCTCTCCTCAGCTCTCGCCCTCCCGATCTGCCGCAGTGCATGCTGGGAGATCTACTTGGTGGAGAGGATGAGGGCGACGATGAGGCCGTACAGCCCGAGCACCTCAGCGAAGATGAGGATGAGGATCATGCCCACAAAGAGGCGTGGCTGCTGTGCCGTCCCCCGCACCCCTGCGTCACCCACGATACCGATGGCAAAACCGGCAGCCAATCCACTCAGGCCTACGCTTAGCCCCGCCCCCAAGTACAGGAAACTCCTACACACACACACACACAGTGATGAGTTTAGTTTAGGAAGAGTACACTTCCCTCCATTGTGTGGCATAATGTCCATAACTGTGTGTGTGTGTGTGTGTGTGTGTGTGTGTGTGTGTGTGTGTGTCACCTGAAAAGAGGCACATCTTCAGAGATGTTGTTGGCGATGAGCACAGCCACCACCAGGCCGTAAATGGCGATGATTCCTGCCATGACCACGGGGATGATGGACTTCATGATCAGCTCAGGACGCATGACAGACATTGCTGCAATCCCAGTGCCGCTTTTTGCCGTTCCGTATGCTGCACCCAGGGCTACACACACACACACACACACACACACACACACACACACACACACAGTACAATAGTAAACAAGATCATTTTGACCTGAATAGGACAAACATGTAAGTGAAAGTGACAACCACAGACAGCATTTTGAGGGTGTGTGTGTGTGTGTGTGTGTGTGTGTGTGTGTGTCTGCAGTTTCAGTTCTCTGGGAAAACACTACAGTTCCTTAAGAAACTAAATACATGAAGATGTTACTCAATAAATTTGTCAGAGCTATGTGATATCACACCTCAGAGATGTAACTAATCTAACACAGGCTGAACACACACACACACACACCTTTCCCCAGGCATCGCCCATGTGATATATTTGTCAGCATCATGCAGCTCTGCTAGTGACACAGAATCGATGTGTGTGTGTGTGTGTGTTTAGCCTGGGTTAAATTAGTCACAAACACACAGTTCTCTGCTGCAGACGGTGTGTAAAAGTCACCTGACATTTGCTCTGTGTGTGTGTGTCTTTTAATCTCATTTCCTGTGATGTGATGGTGCAGCTGTGCGCACACACAGATCAGGTGCATGTTTGCATGTGCGCACACACACACACACACACCTCACACACACACACCTGTATGAGGTGTTCTGACCCCTGAACCCAGTCTAACTGTAACAGTGGGAAACTGCAGCTCAGTACAAACTCTACAGATTCTAACACACAGGAATAACCGTCCTGACCATCTCCAGGAGATAATGGACACTAAGATCAGCTGTATGACCTTTGACCTTTTATATATGTTAGAGATTGAGGTTTCCACAGCACATACAGATCATGATGTTTCAGTTTCCTCTCACACACAGGACACTCTGGATATCAGTGCTCGCTTCACATGGCTGCTCGACCAGGACGTTGTGCAAAAACACAGTATTATGAAAGAACTGGACAGGAAGAACTGGACAGGAAGAACTGGACAGGTTATGAAATATACAAAATTCCAAACAAAAAAAAAAGGAAACAAACTTCTTAACGAGCTCTGTGGTTCACTAACTAGTTATTACTGAGATTTCTCACAAATTGATGTTATAATAGAAAGAAACACACACTTTGGGTGGATTATTTCCACATAACAGCACATCCTGAAGTGTATAATTCCACAAATAATAATAATAATAATAATAATAATAATAATAATAATAATAATAATAATAATCATTTAATAATTACTCCGACACTGGATATCTGTGCCATTTTCTCTCAGACTGACCACACTGCTCACTAAAAGTGCCACTTGCACTAAATCCAGCCACTTTACCTGATATAAGCCTTTAATTTAAATACTTAATGAATTAATTCATCAGCAATCCTAATCATCTCATTAACATTATAACTGTCACCTACAACATTTGCATGACGACGTTACTGCACTGTTACAGAGTTATTTAACATTATACTGACTCTGTCTGTGTGTTGGAACATCAAATAAAAGTTAATAAAAATGTAAAGAGAAGGTGAGTGTTTGTGTGAATAATATAATGGAGTAAAATTAATGTTAAATACCGCTGAAGACCATGGCTGCAGAGGCGCCCATCACGGCGAAGAAAGACGAGTACTCCGGCGCTACCATCCTCTCAAACACTCCGGTTATTAATAATACTGCAGAGAAACTAGAGCTTCCTCACAGGGATATTACTCCACTTTATCCAGAGAGATGGTCAAAAGCTAAAAGGACAGTGGTGTATTATAAATTAGACTGATATACAGACCGGAAAGGAGGCGGAACAATCTCCACCACCGGCTCAGGAAGACAAAATGGCGACATGTCAGAAAACATCGCGTTGCGTTTTTTTTCTTTCCCTATCCGTATTCCGCAAATCCATACTGCGCTCTGATTGGCTCTTGAATCCAACCTCCCGTGCGAGGATTGGCTAATGGCTAGTACGCACTTAAAGAGCGCTTCGCCGATTGGACCGTGAAAGTGACACCGCAATCGAAGACAGTTGTAAATTTTAGATAAACGTTTCGATCGAAAGGCGTGACACGTTTTCTCATTTTCTTTATTTTAGGTGTTTTGTTTTTATATAAGGTGATGGTTGGTTAAACAAAGTCGTTTGACGGTTGCTATCGTGACAAGACGACTTATTTTAGCTGTCCAATCAGCGGTCTGCTCGTGAAGGCGAGAAGGAGAAGGCGTTATTTATTTATTTATTTATTTATTTATTTATTTTTTTTTTTTTTCATTAATTTATTTATTTGTTATAAAATAAGTTACAGATGAGATGCATAAAATAACGTCAGAGAATAACAGATGATTCCATGTTGTGACATTCAGTGTTATTCAGTGTGATGTGTGTGTGTGTGTGTGTGTGAGTGTTTCAGAACACTTTTCACAAATATATTCCTTTGCCTATGTATAGCGATTATCATTAGACTAGTGTTCTGTAGATCCACTACACAACGATTAAATGAAGTAAATTACTAATATAAAATGTCCACATGCCGATCTACATACAGTCGGATTACATTACGTCATTTCCTGTGTGGTGTAGGACGTAAAATGAACTGGATAGGTTCAGACACAAGGCAAACAAACTCCTACATATGCAGGGTGAGGCATAATGAGCAGGTAATACAGGCTAGACAGAGCTCATGTACCTGTTCAGGTGTGCTAGGTACAGAGCAGCCTGAGTCAAACTGACATTAACGTTCAAATGCCACTCATAACATGTTCCAGGCCTCAGTAACAGCCCATGTATCACAGCCATTGTCCATTAGGCCGAGCTAGCCCGTGTTTGACCGATGAAGGCCCTTGCCTGGGCAGGTAGTGAAGGAGGAATGTTTTCAGGTTGTCTGTCTGCACTCTGCATGTAAGAGCTCATGAGGGCGTGGAGGAGTGTGTGTAGAATTTATATAGAATTATCACTGAATCTAGCAGATGAACTGATTAGATTTTAGAATTGATCCAAACAGGACCAAGTTCACAACAAGGTCAAATGTGAGAAACCGATTTTCTTCAGTCACTTCCTTCATGTTTCAAGTCAATTTAAAGGATATTTCAAGCATACAAATTAGTAATGTAAATGACTTGCTGGTGGCAGAGGCACGCCTGACCTCAGAGCTGGTGCTGACCTCTACATGTGTTCTACCTGTGATTTCTACCTGTGTTCATGTGGCTGAATATGAAATGATGTAGCATGTAAAATGTAGCTAAAGATGAGTGACAGCTAACATTAATGTGTGTAAATGGATATAATCTAAAATATAAAGCTGTGATCAAATTTGAAATTCTTAAGACAGATATTTGGCGTAATGTCCATTCTGGTTGTGGCATTATAAAAGTAAAGGTTAAAACTGACTGCATTTAAACACAAGCTTAACTCATTAAAATTATAATACAGTTTGTAAAAATATACGACATATGATATATTTGACATATCTATATTTGTCAGCCTTTAAATGAACTAGTCAGTCTGTTTCATTCATCACACCTGTGTGCTTACACGAGTAAACACACGAGTTAAAAAACACAACCCCAAAAAAGATCCAGAAACACACTGAGAATGTTCAATCTGTGAGGGATAAAATAACTCCACTGTAGCTGTGTGTAAAGTCTATCAGTCACTGCAGTCTGAATTATATATAACACAGACCACTGACTCACACGCTAACACACACTAACACATACTGTAACACACACACATGCTAACACACACTAGAGCTGTAAAGACTGGGATTAAACAAGATTGGTTGAATGTTTGCTCTAAACACTTTATTACACATGTTATTGACATTTCTGATGCAGTCATGTGCTTAAAATTGATATACACAATGATAACACTGCTGAACACACACACACACAGCATGTTTTACTTCACATCATCATTAAGACTCCTATTTAAACAATTACAATTTTAATGATATGTTCATACACATTACTTTACTAACGCAACACATACACACACTTTTTTATTAATATGATCAGTTTTACAATTGAGAACCTTTTCTCACACACACACACGCACACACACATGTATCCACAAACACCAAACCTACTTGATAAAATGAGGATTTGGCAAATCTACACATCGAATGTTTATCTAAATCTAAAATCCGCACAACATTCATGGACCACGGTGATATGATCAAAACCAGGAATAAAGAACATTTCTGAAGCCAGCATTAACACGTAATAACACATGATATAGATCTATGATACATTGCAGTGCATTATGGGTATTGTGTTCACACTTCAGTCCAGGGTGTGATGATTATATCAGTCTGATATTGAACTGTGATGCTGTTAGCGTGATGCTGTATTCGATAAGAAACACTCTGATGATGCTGGCTAGAGGTGTGATGAGATGTCAGTATGGCAATTTACCGTGATAATTAACTCAGAAATAGTTATACTGTTAACATCCTACACATCCTACCCCCCCCCCCCCCCCCCCCCCCCCCATGTTTTCATTGGCTGTTAGGTTGCCATGGCGTCCTGGAAGCCCCAGACCTCCAGCACTGCTATCTGGAAGTTCTCAGAGCAGAGCGGTGGATTATCGAAGGTGGAGCATGAAGCCGTCCTGCCGTAATTCAGCTCCGAGTCCAAATACAGCGCGTTCCCTTCACCACCACCTGCACCACAGAACAATTAACAACAATAAACAACTACAATGTGATGATTATGGTGATGATGTGTTGTGTGATGATGATGTGTGTTGATTGTTGTGATGTGTGATGATGTGTAATGTTGATGTGTGAAGTTGTGTGACAATGATGTGTGTTTATGATTGTGATGATGTGTAATGTTGTGTAGTGTTGTGTAATTATGATGTGTAATGTTGTGTGATGATGACGTGTGTTGATGTGTGTGATGTGTAATGTGTTGATGTGTGTAATGATGTGTAATGTTGTGTGATGATGACGTGTGTTGATGTGTGTGATGATGTGTAATGTTGTGTGATGTGTGTTGATGTGTGTGATGATGTGTAATGTTGTGTGATGATGTGTTGATGTGTAATGTTGTGTGATGATGTGTGTTGATGTGTGTGATGTGTAATGTTGTGTGATGTGTGTTGATGTGTGTGATGATGATGTGTAATGTTGTGTGATGATGATGTGTGTTGATGTGTAATGTGTGATTATGACGTATGTTGATGTGTGTGATGTGTAATGTTGTGTGATGATGTGTGTTGATGTTGTGTAATGTTGATGTGTGTTGATGTGTAATGTGTGATGATGTGTAATGTTGTGTGATGATGTGTTGATGTGTAATGTTGTGTGATGATGTGTGTTGATGTGTGTGTTGATGATGTGTGTGATGATGTGTAATGTTGTGTTTGTGTAATGTTTGATGTGTGTTGATGTGTGTGATGATGTGTGATGATGTTGTGTAATGTTGATGTTGTGTGATGATGTGTGTTGATGTGTGATGATGTGTGTTGATGATGTGTAATGTTGTGTTTGTGTAATGTTTGATGTGTGTTGATGTTGTGTAATGTTGTGTGATGATGTGTGATGATGTGTGTGATGATGTGTAATGTTGTGTGATGATGTGTGATGATGTGTAATGTGTGATGATGATGTGTGTTGATGTGTAATGTTGTGTGATGATGTGTTGATGTGTAATGTTGTGTGATGATGTGTGTTGATGTGTGTGTTGATGTGTAATGTTGTGTGATGATGTTGTGTGTGTTGATGTGTGTGAGATTTACATTTACATTTCTGGTATTTAGCAGACGCCCTTATCCAGAGCAACTTACATTGTCATCTCATTTTTTATACAACTGAGCATTTTTGGGGTTAAGGGCCTTGCTCAGGGGCCCAGTAGTTGCAGCTTGGTGGATTCGAACACACAACCTTCTGATCTGTAGTGCCTTAACCACTAAGCTATGTGTAATGTTGTGTGATGATGTGTGTTGATGTGTGTGATGTTGTGTGTGATGTGTCTTGATGTTGTGTGATGTGTGTAATGTTGTGTGACGATGTTGTGTGTTGATGTTGTGTAATGTTGTGTGATGTGTGTTGATGTGGGTGATGATGTTGTGTAATGTGTGATGTGTAATTTTTGTGTGATGATGTGTGTGATGGTGTGTGATGATGTGTAATGTTGTGTGATGTGTGTTGATGTTGTGTGTGTTGATGTTGTGTAATGTTGTGTGTTGATGTTGTGTGTGATGATGTGTAATGTGTGTTGATGTGTGATGATGTTGTGTAATGTTGTGTGATGATGTGTGTTGATGTGTGTGTGATGATGTTGTGTAATGTGTGATGTTGTGTGATGATGATGTGTGTTGATGTGTGTAATGTTGTGTGTGATGATGTCACTCACCGATCATGACAGAGTCAAAGTTTCCAGCCATGAACATGGAGGTGTTGCGAGCGTTCAGGTGAAAGTGTCGGGCAGCAAGGAACGGTGAGAGGTGGGTGGAGTCAGTCCCAGAGTTGGGCGGAGCCTCCACAGGAAGTGAGTGTATGTTCTCATCTGTCGCTTTAGCATCAGCTGCACGATCAGACGCAGAGCTCGCCAACTCCGGATGTTTAATGATGACCCACTCATACCGCTCCATCTCAGGCTTCATCTACACACACACACACACACACACACACACACACACACACACATCATATTATTAAGCACTACATTCATACACTAATGTCCAGCTTATTAGGAACACCTGTACATCAGCCAATCATGTGGCAGCATGAATCTATGTCTTAAATGGAGAAATTTTAATTAATAATCTTTAAAATCACAAATGACACATAGGGTATGGTAATGGTGGAAACAGCACCATCATGAGGTCATAATGACACTGAGGAACACACACACACACACACACACACACACACACACACACTCCTTCGGACCCTGAAGCTAATAAATTCTGACTGTGTTATTAACATAGTGATCATGTGATCAGTGCACAACTCACCTTAAAGACAAAACACTCGCCTGTCCCAAAGAAGCTCAGTGTGTTTCCTCCTCGCTTCCTCTCTTCCCAGTCTGTGGATAGGAATGCCCCACACACCTAACACACACACACACACACACACACACACAAGACCAGACATCTTCGTCATAATGAAAATGTTCCAATGACAGTTTTGAGGGAAATGGTGACAGATAGACAGAGAGAAAGAAAAAAAGTGTGAGAGTGAGACAGAGAGTGAGAAAGAGAGTGAGACAGAGGGTGAGAGAGAGAGTGAGACAGTGAGTGAGACAGTACCTCTCCTTCAGTAGTTTTGATCAGCAGTAGCGTGGGTTCATGTCCTTCACAGTGTGAATAAAACCTGAAATAAACAAATACACAACAATAACACACACACACACACACACCACCAGAGCTATGAGGCTAATGATGCTAACAAATAATAGAAGCTTATGGCCACCAGTTTAGCACGAGGTAGGGCTGAACGACACACAGTTATCTAAACACACAGGGGCCACACATAAGGGGTGTGGCCTCAGTGTACCGCGCTCTCTCTCTGTGTGTGTGTGTGTGTGTAATATATATATATATATATATATATATATATATATATATATATATATATATATATATATATATAGGGGGGCACGGTGGTTAGCAGGTTTGCCTCACACCTCCAGGGTTGGGGGTTCGATTCCCGCCTCCGCCATGTGTGTGTGGAGTTTGCATGTTCTCCACGTGCCTCGGGGGTTTCCTCCGGGTGCTCCGGTTTGATTGGCATCTCTAAATTGTCCGTAGTGTACGACTGTGTGAGTGAATGAGAGTGTGTGTGTGTGCCCTGTGATGGGTTGGCACTCCGTCCAGGGTGTATCCTGCCTTGCTGCCCAATGACGCCTGAGATAGGCACAGGCTCCCCGTGACCCGAGAATAGATCGGATAAGTGGTACACAATGAATGAATGAATAAATGAATATATATATATATATATATATATATATATATATTGTGTGTGTGTATGTGTATGTACCGGTTGAGGCTGCAGCCATGTGTGGCGGTGCTGAACAGTAGCTGAGGCTGACACAGAGCGAATCGTTCAGGAATCCATGACCACACGTCCCTGATCTCCTTCACACTGATGATGTCAGAGCAGAAACTGTCCACATTCACTGTCAGGTCTACATTACATCTGGGGGGGGTGGGGGTGGACAGAGAGAGAGAGAGAGGGGGGGGGGGGACTGTTCAATCATATATAACTTTATTAAATTTCACATTTGATTGTTTATTGTTGATTGTTTACCTCTTCTGCTGGACGGTGATGCCTTTCTGCTGGAGAGCTTTCTCATTGGCCAGCTGCAGCAGGTTGATCTCCTTTCTGCTGAAGAGTCTTATAGCGAAGGCTTTCTCCATCAGCTTATCAGGACTCACGCTGCTTGCAATGGACTTCACAAACTCTCGCATGTCGTCCCTGACCCCGGTCAAGTCCTTCCTGCTGGTGTTCTTGTCCAGTTTCTGCTTCCTGTAGAGCTTGAGCAGGGCCAGCGCGACTCTGTACAGCACTTTAAACCCTTCGACCAGGAAGACGTCCATGACCCGGGCGGCGTGTGAGAAGGGGAGATCGCCAAACACCCAGCGCTGCCAGTCTCCGTACACCTCCGCCGCATCTTCCTTCTTTTCCGTTGCCAAGGAAACGATATGCTGGTGAGCGGCGGGGCAGTGCTTGCGTGCCAGGTCACCAAAGGTCATGCAGGAAGCGCGGTGAGCCAGGAAGGTTTGGTGTAGCATCCGCTGTTGTTGTGCTGTCGCTAACAATCGAGCCACAGCTTCGAAACACTGAGCCTCGTCGGAGCTCCAGTGAAGCAGCAGCGCAGTGACGGCTGGTAAGAGCGGGCAATGGGACACATCTGGAAATTCAGATGCTAGACACTCCAAAACAGAGCCCACTGAGCTCGCGGACTCTGGCTTTAAACAGTAACGTGGAACAGGAGCTCCGGACGCGAACTCGGGCAAAGCTACGGTCAGCATGTCACCGTGCTGTTTCGCTCCTGTAGCACCATCACGTTTGGTCTGTTTTACTGCCGCGGTCCGGTAGACGCTAGCATCTGGCGTGACCGAGCGGCATGGCAGCGCTTTAATGAGGCGCCGGTACACCAACGCTCGCTGTGAGTGGCTCTTCACCCACTGACCCGAGCGGGCGTGGCGCTTACGCTCTTTGGCGTCTGTGTATTCAGTTTTTCCCAGTGCTGCATCATTGGACACATCGCCCATCAGTGACCAGTCCACAAAAACCCCAAAGTCCTCCGCCATGACCTCTGACCTCTGTACACAAACATATACCATCGACCAGAGTGAGACTAACTGCCCATACCGTCCCTGTGGGATAGAGCGAGAGAGGGAGGGAGAGAGAGACAGAGAGAGAGAGATGGAGAGGAAAGACAAGTGGGTTATGTAAAGGGTTCCTCATCAACACGTGAAGTGTTTGCATGCGTGTGTTTGCTCCAATTAAATTAACCAATCATGCATTATTACATTTTTTTCAACAGACTGGACATCTCTCTCGCCTGTTCCGTCCTGCTCTTGTTCCGTCACTACCCTCGGTCATCTCGAGTCGTTGTGTTACTGCAGTAACGTGGCTGAAGTTAGACGAGTGTTAGGGATTAGGGGTCGAGTTTTCAGTTGTTTATCAAATCAGCTGCTGACTGCTTTCTGCTGCTAAGATTAAAAATCAATAAGAATAATTAACTAGCCCACACAGAAGCGTCCCTGAGAACCGACACCATTCTACTCGTGTAACCCGAACCGCAAGTTCACCTTAATCCCCTAAACCACTTAAGCTAATTTATGAGGCTGTGCTCCAGTACACAGGACAGTGTTAGTGTGTGTTACAGGACTTCGTTAGTGGAAACTTTGAACAACTTGTTTGAATCTCAGATGTCCAGTGTGAGGAAATATCATGAGAGTTTAGTGGTGAGTTAAAGCACACAAAAATGATGGGTTTCACTCCGTTTGGATCATTAGTGCTGCGCTATGAAGCTCCGCCCATTCAGCTAAAACTGTGCTACTGGTCAACTGACGGAAACTCACCTGTAAAAACTGACCTCGCGCTGACTTTTCCTAACAGTTTAGCTAGCAAATTTGATGTTCTCTAATTCACCTGTTCAAATAAATCTGTGTAGAATTTACGAGGGTTCATTTTCTCACAGAGTTAACTGAGCTGTGTTTACACTTTTAGGATTATTGTAAATCATTATTTAGTTCTTTATTTACTTTTTGAGAGTTTTTATCAGGTCTGCACGTGTTTTTATTCCCTGTATGAATCTAACGTGTCACTGTTCAGCGAACACCAAACCGACGAGGTCACTGAATCCGTCAGGACGCTTATCTCTCAGATTTTACACAGATTCAGCTTGTTGTCTTAGAATTTTATTTTTGTTTCTACATTAATACTATGAGACTGTGAAATCATTAAACTCTTCAATCAATGTATAAAAGTATATTCAGGCATTTAGTCGTTTCTGCCCTGGTTCTGTACTGGGAGCCTGTTAGTTTCAACAAGAGAGTAAAAGACACTAGTCTATAAAAAGAAGGCAATCAACAGATGTTACAGATGTTTCAAATTAAACCTCTGGTAACTGTATAACTCCAAAACACAACCTTCACAGTATCAATGCAACATTATACACTATATTGCCAAAAGTTTTGGGACATCTGCCTTTACATGCACATGAATGTAATATGGAGTATGGAGTAATACGCCCTTTGCAGCTGTAACAGCTTCAACTCTTCTGGGAAGGCTTTCCACAAGGTTTAGGAGTGTGTTTATGGGAATTTTTGACCGTTCCTCTAGAAGCATATTTTGTGAGGTCAGGCACTGATGTTGGACGAGAAGGTCTGGCTCGCGGTCTCCGCTCTAATTCATCCCAAAGGTGTTCTATGGGGTTGAGGTCAGGGGGGGTGGGGGTGGGCATGTGTGTGTGGGGGGGGTTACGGGGGATTCACTGATGGGTGTGTAAACAAACATACAAACAAAAAAAACCCAATCAATTAACTGGACAATATAAAGCTCTTAATATATGACAAGACAAGGCTCTATGGGGTCAGTGGTTGGATTTCTGGACTAAGCTGTTACAGAAATCAATTTACCTACACCTGTGTACACCTGTGCAGAGTGGGCGGGGCTAAGAGAGCAGGTGAAGCTATTGAACAGTGCACATGAATGCTCTGTTCACATGACAGAGGAAATTACTGCTAATCATTTATCACAAGAGCTTTTACTCTAGACGAAAATGCTAATTTAATACAAACGACGCAAACCTATACATTCCTATAAATTTCCTATACAATTTTTTATCAATTACACTGTTTATAATATTTTCAAGCAGAAATGGAAATTTAATGCATGACATGATGTTAATAAACATGATAATGTAAAGAGTCATAAAGCTTTAAGACAGGATAATGATTATTAAACAACTGAACTGGTCACTAAACATTTTGCCTAAATGTAAACGGATATTTTGCTGGAGCTAAAACCCTTCGCCATTTTGATGCATTCTGATGTGTGGAAACAGAAACAGCTCATGCAGGAGTAAACAAACAGTAAACAATAAGATATATTTTTAATGCAATCATAAATTGTCGCAGTGGCTGCATCTCACCTTCGTCCGCTTTCCGCTGCATTCATTTTCTTTACGGCGCCAGTGCTGCGCATGCGCAGTAGAACCCCAGGGCACCGACTATAGCGCATGTGCAGACTCGAGTCTCGCCTTCAACCGGAAGCTTTCCAAGACGCGAGAAGCTAAAATGTCTTTTTAGTAACTAATTTCTACATAATATATTTCTACACACATATATATTGTGTATTGAGGCTCGTATAACATTTCGAGCTGCGTAAATTTTCCTTTATCTACACTCAAACGCATCCCGCCCTTCAGCATAGACGCTGTATAATCAGCGGGTAGAGAAGCTATCCAATCATAACGCTATACGCAATTCACGCTAATGACATCTAGCCAATCCTAGTAAAGGAGGCGGGATTTGTAAGATTTAGGGCGGGAGAGTAGACATTCGCTATGGTAACGCCTCAGTAGCACAGCGCCTGACTTCTATTAGCTTTAAGTTAATTATAAACTAAACTTTTTCCCTGTCACGACATCTTGTTTTTGTGCTATAAATTCTGTTTATATCTCGTAAAGGTCCTGCTTTTGCTTTATCCTCTCAAATCTTAACATCTGCAGTTAAAAAAAAGACAAAATTTCACTTCCAAATGTAAACTGACCTAAAGATTCTAAACTCTTCCCCATCAGGATCGACTGGTTTTAATGGTTTCCTAAAAGTCCTGTCATTATTCATAACAATTACACATAAGGACATTTTCAGCTAGCGTGTCATTAAATTATATAAGTGGAATTTTTTTCAGACAGAAATAATCACTGTATGAAGTAATTCAAGTGTTCATCTGAACATAATGAACATTCTGTTGGTTTGTTTGCTCACTTTCTAAGACTCATTGGTCACATTGGTATAATCATGTGAAATATTTCTCGACTGATCTCATAAAAACCCCCATGATTCATCCAAACGTAGATGTGATTTATTTTTATATGAACTACTGATCAAAAACAACATCGGACATGAGTGTGTTGATATGTATCCCAGGGTCAATAATGCACTACACGACAATTTAAAACAAAAACAAAGGGTGTGCCCTGAATGCCCTGGGAGCGACTCCAGGGTCACTGCAAGCCTGTGCAGGATAGGAACTACAGAAAGTGAAATAATACATTATTATGGACAATTTTATTTAGATTTATGACAGAAAATACCAATTATCTCAATTTTTGATCAAGATTGTAACACAACATGTGAAAATGTGAAATGGAGGGTGAAAGTTCTAGTCCTCCTCATCCAGCTTGTCCTCCAGCAGGCCCTGGAAGTTCAGGTAGAAGGCGTTGCAGTAGCTTGGCTCTTTGTTGGGACTCGACTGCACTTGCTCAGGCTTCTGGGAACTGAAAGGATTTGGCCCAGTGCCTTTAATGTCCATCTCCAACTCCATCAAGATCTGCAAAGAGTACTTCAACTCTCCATCACTGAGAGACAGAATGAAGGAATTTCAGTCATTACTTCATGATAAGCTTACAATATCTACAGTGAATTTTAGTAATCAATATTCTCCTTACTTTGCCATAGTGAATAAAGTTGGGATGTTGTAGTCTCTGAGCAGCAGCAGAGTTGGTAACCATCCATCTGTCATTCCCTGCCTAGAATCAAACCCTACATCCAGAACACACACAATAACATCTTACACAGGACAGTGCTAAACAATAAATGGCACAAGAGACATTTTGCAGACCTGTAGAAAGAGAAGGTCCTGTCTAAGCTTTCAT
Organism: Hemibagrus guttatus; assembly: GCA_033459395.1. Classification (NCBI taxonomy): domain Eukaryota; kingdom Metazoa; phylum Chordata; class Actinopteri; order Siluriformes; family Bagridae; genus Hemibagrus; species Hemibagrus guttatus. Next base: position 896,446 of record JAUCMX010000003.1, read on the forward strand.
TTGGTGTTGTGGCTGCTCTGTCTAATGTCTTAGACATTATGAGAACCTCACAACTGGGACATGATATATTTGAGCAGTCAAGGCATAAAAGGCACTACACTCAAAACACTACCATGACTTGGAGTTGCTGACATTTCATCCCACAAACTACCAAACATGAACATAAAGTCTTAAACACTAAGACACCACTTCCTATGTCTGAGCCACCACTTCCCCACAAGATTCTTTTGGTTCCTGTAATTTCACCCCCAGTACAGTATCCTGAGCCCCACTAGCTGTGGTCACAGTGTATGTAGTATGTTACATGCCAGCTGCACCTGGCACTGCTGAGGACCCTGTGCCCACCAAGGACATTTCTTGGATTTGACATTTCTGGCTATTTAACCTTAACATTTTTTAAAAATCTGATTTTATACAACTGAGCAATTTAGGGGTAAAGCAATTGAGCCTTGCTCAGGGGCCCAGCAGGGGCAGCTTGGTGGACCTGGGGTTTAAACTCACAACCTTCAGATCGGTAGTCCAATGCTTTAACCCCATAAGCTATCATATCCCCATAAGCTCCCAAGGGTCAATGTAAATGCAATTTGTTTTGTACTCAGAAGAATATCTGGCCCGAGTCTTATCTCGAACACTGATGCTGCTGGGAGGCTCAGTTCCAACCCAGTTCCTGTTTCAGCCACAGTTTGTGGACCTTGATTTCTTTGGTAGTCCAATTTCTCTTTTATGACTCACAAAGACACAGGTTTAATTTGTATTTATGTGAGAACATAGCTGAAAATCTTTAAAGTTGGCAGTCCCCTGGGAATATCACAGAAAAAAAACAAAAGATAACAGAAGCTTAACAGGTTACCTCAAATCAGACGTCCCAAATCAGATCCAGTATAAACTCTCTTCAGTTAGACTTACACGGGAAAAACGATACTATGGAATTTGACCATGAAGTAGACTTTGAGCCATTTGTTAAGGATATAAAGAAACAAGAGTCACTTTTATTAACAAATATACCTGGATGAAATCCCACCACAAGGTCTGGTCTCGCTGCCTCTCCTCTCTCCACAAGCTCCTCCCAGAACTCATGGTACAGACCCTTGTAGGCACTGATGTAGACTCTTCCTCGTGGACCAAACGCCCTTAATGGAGGCCTCATTATCGGCCCTTTCACCACCTCCGGCCCCACCATGACCACCTCCAGACCCTGATGTCCAGGGAACATACGACTCAGCTCATCCAGATCCGTCGTCCTCGCACCCAGGGTCTCAGCGTTTCCTGCACCAGCAACGTGGATGGTCAGAGGTCGGGAATACGGGTCCAGACTGAACATCTTCATTGCCATTCCAATGGTCAGTGGACGTGAGAAGAACTCGCTACACACACGCCACAGAGATTCACGAAGCTCCACCTCCTCCGGGCGTGGCCGGCAGGCATTGGTCCAGAGGTCTGCCATGTTCTTCCCAGACAGGATCGGCTCCATCCGGGCTGTGAGATCACCCTGAATGGAGAGCCAATCATCCCAGCACCGGACCTCTTTAGCAGGTTTAGACCAAGCCTCTGTAGGGAAAGGCAGGTCCCCTGTTGGATGAAACAATCGACAGGATGTGAGACATATAAAAATCTATAATGACGCCACAAGTCAAAATTCCACAATTCAAAGTTTCTTCTCAAACATGACTGCAATGATTGAGGACATCTAAGGACCAGGATATTTCAACTCAAAGCCTGGTAAGCCTGGAGATACAGATCATTGGATTTGAAAAGTCTACTGTTATAGGGAACCTTGTATTCCCAGATGGTGGGATGTTTCATTCTCTTCTACAGAATTACATATAATTAAAACCTGGGAGGTTAAAAACCACTTGGTCCACCATTAATGTGACACAGAGTCCAAAAATATTCAAGACTAGAGCCACCGTCCCGGCTGAACAGAGACACCTCCCATAGCACCATGCTGCCAACACCATGATTCACCGTGGGTGTGGGTGATAAATAAGGTGTCTTGTTTTTGTGCCAAAATTTCCTTCAGAAATATAGCCAAAAAGTTCTACTTTGGTTTCTTTTACTACACAGACTGTGGTGGTTTATCGAACCTGGATGTTTTTCATGAATAAGGTCTTCGTCCAGTCATCCTACCACTTCGCTCAGACTTGTGAAGAAGAAGAAGAAGAAGAGAGTAATCAGTACATCTCAGATCTTCATGTAGCTCCTGAAGATACTGTAGGTTTCTGTAAGTCTCCTGGCAGCCTTCGAGGTGTGTTTTTATCCTGAGCTTTTATAAATGTTGGAGAGACGTCCTGTTCTCAGTGATCTCACCACGCTGCTCCATTTTATCTAGATGTTGATGATGGACTTTACACTGCAACTTATTATTAGTTATTAATTAAAGTTATTAACCAGTTACTAACTAGTATTGGTATAAGTAATTATTATTTAGTGCAACTTTATTATTATTATTATTATTATTATTATTATTATTATTATTATATTAATGTTATTATTTGTATTTGTTTTTTCACATGAATGTTGTTGTTTTTTAGATCTGACATGATTTATTGAGTTTCATTTTTTACATAAAATTAAAATCAGCCATTTCATCAGGTAAATGTAGCTATTATGGATTATGGAAATGGATGAAATAAAACAGAAACATTAAATAGTTCTGCTATGAAGCATCTCCTCCAACACTATAAAGAAATGTAATGATAATGATAAGGAGAAGATGAATAAATACACTAAGGTCTACACTACACTTACTGTACAGTCAGGACAGATGAGTTCTAACAGTTTGGGATGTTTACGTCTGCCCTTCTGAGTGTTCTGCATGTAACTGCTCTTCATCCTCACCTTGATAAATCAGCCACTCTATCAGTCTGTCTACTGCAGCCATATGCAGCTTTGCACAATACTTCTTATGCACAGCCCAGTCCTCTTTCTGACAGTCTTTACTGCAATAATACACATTCAAACACCTGCAAAGACAGAAACTATGAGAAACAAAATCCAAAAATACCAAATGGTCCTGGAAATAATTTCCTTACTCATCTGTCTCTGTGGCTCACTGCTTTATCGTTAAATATATAGAGTAACGAAGGCAGTAAGCAAGCAGAATGAACAGCTTAGATAAATGATAATGAAACTCAATAAGAAAATATACACCGGCAGGTGACGAGTCGCTCGTGTTGCACGTGGTTGATACGCTATATTGCCGGAAGCTTTGGGACATTTGCATTTACATGCACATGAAGTACCGTTCTCCTGGCAACCGCCAAACCGTGACTGGTCACTCCAGAGAACATGTCTCCGCTGCTCTAAAGTCCAGTGGCTGGATCTGAAGGCCACACGGAGGTTGGAGGTCTGTAGCTATTGACTCTGCAGAAAGTCGGTGATTTCTGCACACTGTGTGCCTCGGCATACGCTGACCCCACTCTGTGATTTTACGTGGGCTACCGCTTCGTGGACCGAGTTGCTGCTGTTCCCAATTGCTTCCACTTTGTTATAATACCACTGACAGCTGACTGTGGAATATTTAGTACAGGTGGCAGCCTATTACGGTACCACGCTGGAATTCACTGAGCTCCTGAGAGCGACCCATTCCTACACAAATGTGTTTAGAAGCAGTCTGCATGCCTAGGTGCAGGATTTTATACACCTGTGGCCATGGAAGTGATTGGAACACCTGAATTCAATGATTTGGAGGGGTGTCCCAAAACTTTTGGCAATATAGTGTATAATACATGTCATTTTACATCCCAGTTTTAAAGATAAAAGCAATTCCAAAAAAGTAAAAACTAATATTAAGAGTTTCTTTTCACCTTGCACAGCGTTTCAGTGTGTTGATGGTCTGTGAGGGCTGTTTCCCACATCTGGCACAGAATTTAAACGATTCCTCTAATTTATCAAACATTTCCTTCTGAGTGTGGAAAGTGAGAGTTTTACTGCAGAGAGAGAGAGAGAGAGAGAGAGAGAGAGAGAGAGAGAGAGAGAGAGACAGACAGAGAAGGTATGAATAGTGTAATGTTAGCTAAAGTAAAAGATACATCATTAATTTACATAAATTGTCACAATTAACTCTGGATTCTGATTAAAGTTCTGATTAAAGGTCAGAGCTTTTCCCATCATTACACAGTGGACAACCGCACAAACTGTCTGAAACGAGTGTGGTACATATAAACAGGGGACAGTCTGTCTTTAAGGGACAGTGAAGACTCTGGACATGCGGATACTGTAGCTGCTCTACTTAACAGGAGACAACATTGTGATGGAATAAAACACACTGAGGTTGTGTAGAGAAAGCCAGGGATAGTGTAGTGTTTAGATGGTTGTGTAGAGGGATAGTGTAGTGTTTAGATGGTTGTGTAGAGGGATAGTGTAGTGTTTAGATGGTTGTGTAGAGGGATAGTGTAGTGTTTAGATGGTTGTGTAGAGGGATAGTGTAGTGTTTAGATGGTTGTGTAGAGGGATAGTGTAGTGTTTAGATGGTTGTGTAGAGGGATAGGGTTTAGATGGTTGTGTAGAGGGATAGTGTAGTGTTTAGATGGTTGTGTAGAGGGATAGTGTAGTGTTTAGATGGTTGTGTAGAGGGATAGTGTAGGGTTTAGATGGTTGTGTAGAGGGATAGTGTAGGGTTTAGATGGTTGTGTAGAGGGATAGTGTAGTGTTTAGATGGTTGTGTAGAGGGATAGTGTAGGGTTTAGATGGTTGTGTAGAGGGATATTGTAGTGTTTAGATGGTTGTGTAGAGGGATAGTGTAGGGTTTAGATGGTTGTGTAGAGGGATAGTGTAGGGTTTAGATGGTTGTGTAGAGGGATAGTGTAGTGTTTAGATGGTTGTGTAGAGGGATAGTGTAGTGTTTAGATGGTTGTGTAGAGGGATAGTGTAGTGTTTAGATGGTTGTCTAGAGGGATATTGTAGTGTTTAGATGGTTGTGTAGAGGGATAGTGTAGGGTTTAGATGGTTGTGTAGAGGGATAGTGTAGTGTTTAGATGGTTGTGTAGAGGGATAGTGTAGTGTTTAGATGGTTGTGTAGAGGGATAGTGTAGTGTTTAGATGGTTGTGTAGAGGGATATTGTAGTGTTTAGATGGTTGTGTAGAGGGATAGTGTAGGGTTTAGATGGTTGTGTAGAGGGATAGTGTAGTGTTTAGATGGTTGTGTAGAGGGATAGTGTAGTGTTTAGATGGTTGTGTAGAGGGATAGTGTAGTGTTTAGATGGTTGTGTAGAGGGATAGTGTAGTGTTTAGATGGTTGTGTAGAGGGATAGTGTAGTGTTTAGATGGTTGTGTAGAGGGATAGTGTAGGGTTTAGATGGTTGTGTAGAGGGATAGTGTAGGGTTTAGATGGTTGTGTAGAGGGATAGTGTAGTGTTTAGATGGTTGTGTAGAGGGATAGTGTAGTGTTTAGATGGTTGTGTAGAGGGATAGTGTAGTGTTTAGATGGTTGTGTAGAGGGATAGTGTAGTGTTTAGATGGTTGTGTACAGGGATAGGGTTTAGATGGTTGTGTAGAGGGATAGTGTAGTGTTTAGATGGTTGTGTAGAGGGATAGTGTAGGGTTTAGATGGTTGTGTAGAGGGATAGTGTAGGGTTTAGATGGTTGTGTAGAGGGATAGTGTAGTGTTTAGATGGTTGTGTAGAGGGATAGTGTAGGGTTTAGATGGTTGTGTAGAGGGATAGTGTAGGGTTTAGATGGTTGTGTAGAGGGATAGTGTAGTGTTTAGATGGTTGTGTAGAGGGATAGTGTAGTGTTTAGATGGTTGTGTAGAGGGATAGTGTAGGGTTTAGATGGTTGTGTAGAGGGATAGTGTAGGGTTTAGATGGTTGTGTAGAGGGATAGTGTAGGGTTTAGATGGTTGTGTACTCTCACACTGCTCCTCCCCCCCCCCCAGGCTAAAAATACACCTGTGCCCTCATGGTGGCCCTACCACCTGTTCCATCATGTCACTGTGTGTGTGTGTGTGTGTGTGTGTGTGTGTGTGTGTGTGTGTGTGTGGCAGCTATCATTCAGTCATTTCACCCCAAACACACACCACAATATACAGATCCTTCAAGAAACTACACCACATGAATAAAGTAGGAGGTCAGAACTGACCAGCCCTGGACTCTACAGACTGCCTCCAGGCTTCACATGCACGTGTGTGTGTGTGACAGAGAGAGAGAGAGAGAGAGAGAGAGAGAGAGAGAGAGGTTTTATTTAATTCAGAAAGTTGATGTAAAAGTCTCTTACCTGCTGGTGTCCGTCATCCTGAACCACTTCCTCTTCTTCCGGTCAGATATCTAAGTATCTGCTTTTACTTGGAAGCGCAAGCAGACACTCTGTGAGGTTTATATCCTCCTGCGCGACCTTCTCCAACTTTCTCCTGTCTTCTGGTTCCGGTCATCAGCGTGTAGAACAGCAGCACGCGCTATTTACAACACTAAATGACCGGAAATGAATTTATTGCCAAATGCGAGAAGGCTCACGAGACCGTCTTTAACGCAGACATCAAATATCAAACCACGAAGAACATCAAATAAAATAAAATAAAATAAAATAAAATAAAGCTGTTGTGTGTATGAAGGGAATAAAGCAGTGTGTGGAGTTTTGTTGTAGGAAAATCATCAACACTGAGGAGGATGCTTTATTCCTCTTAAACCCAGCAGTTTGTCAGCTGCTACAGTTTAAAAATACGATATACTTTTTTTTTTTATCATATTAACTCTTACACACGTTTATAATCTGTGTTTTTTCAGCTTCACGACTGTCCGAGCTGCTGTTAGAGAAAACTGACCAACAGTGATGATATATAAACTACTTTAATCTATATTCTGGACTGCATGTGATGGAGGGATGAAAGAGGGGAAAAAACAAACGGTATAAAAGAAGAACGAGGTTAACAGCTGGAACATTTATTTTATTGCAGACGAATTTCTTTAACATTTCAGTAAACATGCTTTCTAACACATGCAGTTACTCAGTGTGTCCACTAGAGGGCAGCGCAGGCTAAAACTAAAGCTTCCTGAGCAGATTAATGAACCTGAAGAACCCTGAAAACTCACACTAGAAAAAAGAGCCGATTTCAGGAGAAAAACAGATTTCAGTTCAATTCTCTATATTCTATAATCTAATAATCTCCAATTCTATAATCAACTCCATCAGTGTGTACTGAGAAGGTTTGTCTTTAAGACACTGTACAGAGTGTGTCTTTAAGATTAAAGCTTCAGCACATCTTGTTTCTTGACATTAAAGATTACGGTTTTATTCATGTGTGAAGATTAAAGATTCCTTCCTGAAATAATATTTGTGGAAATTGAAGGTTTTCCAAACTTCTTTCTTCTTTTATTGATTGCTCAGAGCTCAAATTCCTCTTAGTGGAGAATAAAGGTTTCAAGAAACTTGTTTGTGAAGATGAAAGGTGCTTTGGTCCTTGTTGGGGTTAGGACAAGGTTCTCCAGATCTTAGTTAAAGGTTATTGTGAACGTTCTAGTCCTCCTCATCCAGCTTGTCCTCCAGCAGGCCCTGGAAGTTCAGGTAGAAGGCGTTGCAGTAGCTTGGCTCTTTGTTGGGACTCGACTGAACTTGCTCAGGCTTCTGGGAACTGAAAGGATTTGGCCCAGTGCCTTTAATGTCCATCTCCAACTCCATCAAGATCTGCACAGAGTACTTCGACTCTCCATCACTGAGAGACAGAATGAAGGAATTAGGAGGAAGTTAAATATATAAATATATATATATATATATATATATATATATATATATATATATATATATATATATATATATATGTGTGTGTGTGTGTGTGTGAGAGACTCACTTGTACATGGTGAACATTGAGGGAATGCAGTAATCCCTGAGCAGCAGCAGTGTGGGCAGCCAGCCTTTTCCCAAACCCTGAGACGCATGAAACCCTGGACAACACACAGTCCAGATTATTACTGAGCTCTGGACTGGTCAGAAGGTGTTGATTCATTCTCTAGAACAGCAGGCTCTGTCACTAGTGCAGGTTTATATTAATGTACTTAAATATTTAAAGGTGTAATAAAGATCATTTTGACACCTTACATGTTTGAGCAGAAATCAGATGATGCAATGAACAAAAAAAACAAGATGTTAAAAATGAAAGAAAGAGGGAAATGTTTTCATACAGCCCACATTTTCACTCTTTCACTGTTTTACTCTTTCAGAGGACATTTTTAATCATGTTACTAGAAGGGGCGGGGCTTCCAGGTGTCTAATTATGTTGAAGAGTCCAGAACACTATGGTTTAATGTTTATGAGACTGGATCTAAAAACAATTTAGAGATATTTTTGGGTTAAAATGTATAATCGAAATAATGGAAATTGAAATAATTCTAAGTATAACCCGACTGCAGTGGAAGCAAAAGTGAGAAGATATAATACAGTATGAGACATTTAATAGTGATCAATAAAAAAATCTAGTTGTAATGAGGAATGATCAACCAATCACATGTCTCTCTCCTGGAATCACTCATTAGGCCACGCCCCTAAAATGTCTAATATCACTGCCTCTGATAGCGATACCTCTGACAGCTGCTGTAATCAAGATCCCACTAACATCTAAGGCAGCATTAAAGCTGTCAAAGACCACACACACACACACACACACACACACACACACACACACACACACACTGCACTGTGAATGTGTATGGTAATTTACATCTGATTGATGTTCATTAAAATATGGACTTGAACCTTAACTAAACATTACTGAGAGATTAATAAACGAGATCTTGTGAGTGTGTGTGTGTGTGTGTGAGAGAGAGAGAGAGAGAGAGAGAGAGGGAGGGATACACTGAATATTAAACTTGGTTGATTAGTCCACCTGTGACCACAAATCATTGACACGGTCACCAGTCTGGCATTTATATGGAGACTGACTGAGTTACAGGATTTTGTATGTGTGTGATAGATAGAGAGAGAGAGAGAGAGAGAGAGAGAGAGAGAGAGAGAGAGAGAGAGAGAGGAAGAAAGAATGAGAGACAAAAAGAGAGTCAGGGACAGTGAATGTGTGTGTGTGTGTGTGTGTGTGTGAGAGAGAGAGAATGAGAGAAAAAGAGAGACAGAGACAGTGAATGTGTGTGTGTGTGTGTGTGTATGTGAGAGAGAGAGAGAGAGAGAGAGAAAATGGGTGATTGTGTGTGTGTGTGTGTGTGTGTGTGTACCTGGATGAAATCCCACCACGAGGTCTGGTCTCGCTGCCTCTCCTCTCTCCACAAGCTCCTCCCAGAACTCATGGTACAGACCCTTGTAGGCGCTGATGTAGACTCTTCCTCGTGGACCAAACGCCCTTAATGGAGGCCTCATTATCGGCCCTTTCACCACCTCCGGCCCCACCATGACCACCTCCAGGCCCTGATGTCCAGGGAACATACGATTCAGCTCATCCAGGTCCGTCGTCCTCGCGCCCAGGGTCTCGTTGTGTCCCGCCCCCACCAGGTGGATGGTGAGAGGTCGGGAATACGGGTCCAGATAAAACATCTGAATCCCGAGACCTAATGTCAGTGGACGTGAGAGGAACTCGCTACACACATGCCACACTGATTCACGAAGCTCCGTCTCCTCGGGGCGTGGCCGGCAAGCGTTGGTCCAGAGGTCAGTCATGTTCTTCCCAGAGAGGATTGGTTCCATCCGTGCCGTGAGGTCACCCTGCATGGAGAGCCAATCATCCCAGCACCGGACCTCTTTAGCAGGACGAGTCCATGTTTCCGTGGGGAAGGGCAGATCTCCTAAAACATGAACAGTGATAGAAAAGATTCAGATTTTATTAAGATAGCACACAATCAACACTTAGATCAAACTGCTTTATTGATAAACCAGGTAATGTTTTGTGTTTGAGTATTAAATTAAACCTCATTTCACAAAAAAACAGAAAAGGCAACAAGTTTCAGCTTTTTAACACTTTCTTGTTTCCTTCTTTAAAATAAAATCACTGCTCCAATATTTAGAAGATTAGCATTCTGGTGGTCAGCACATCCATAAACAAACAACAGGGGTGTCCAGTAAACACCCACAGCACACAACCTGGAGTGAATTCAGGCAGTGCTAGCATAAACAAAGGGAATAAAAATAAAACCTGACTTGGAAAAAGTATATTGGTCTTAAAATAGAGCCTTGTGAAATTCCTATTCTCCCTAAGTGTTATAGTGCAGGTTTTTCTCCAGTATAAATGGTGGAATGTTGTGTATGAAGTGTAACAGGTGAAGAGTGTGTTCTGTTTCATCATATACAGCCAAGTTAAGTTACGTTAATAGCATTTATTTGTCAATATACATAACTGCACAGTGAAATTCTTTCTTCACATATAATATCCTTGGAGAGTTGGGGTCAGAGCACAGGGGGGTTGGGGACTTTGCTCAGGGGCCTAATGGTGGCAGCTTGGCAGTGCTGGGGTTTGAACCCCAATCTTCCAATCAACTACCCAGAGCCTTAACCACTTGAGCGACCACTGCCCTGTGACAAAATATAATGTGTAACATTATATCATACATTACATATATACATATATAATATATTGTGTAGTTCCTCCTTGTGTCTCCAAAACAGCTCTGAGTCATTGAAGCATGGAATCCACCAGACCTCTGAAGGTGTGCTGTGGTATCTGGCTCCAGGACTTTAGCAGCAGATCCTTTAAGTCCTGTAAGCTGTGAGGTTGGACCTCTGTGGACTGGATTTGGTTGTCCAGTACATCCCACAGATGCTCAAGGGGATTGAGGAATTTGGAAAACTAGTCAACACCTCGAACTCTTTGTCATGTTCCTCAAACTGTTCCTGAACAGTTAGCAGTGTGTTGGGAGGATCATCCTGCTGAAGAGGACACTGACATTAGGGAACACCGTGTCCATGAAGAGGTGAACTTGGACTACAGCAGTGTTTAAGTAGGTGATACGTGTCAAAGTAACGTCCACATGAACTCCAGGACCTGAGGTTTCCAGGAAGAACATTGTCCAGATCATCACACTGCCTCCACCAGCTCGTCTTCTTCTCATAGTGGTGCCATCTCTTCCCAGATAGCTGACCCACACACACCTGGCCTACACATGATGTAAAATAAACCGTGGTTCATCAGACCAGGCCTCCCTTATCCCTGTCTGATTATCCTGTCAGATTATCTTTGTTTGATTATCTTGTCAGATTATCTCTGTTTGATTATCCATGTCAGACTATCCCTGTCAGATTATCTTTGTTTGATTATCCTTTCTCATTATCCTGTCTGATTATCCTGTCTGAATTGCCTGTTAGATTATGCTGTCAGATTATCCTGTCTGATTATCTTTGTTTGATTATCCATGTCAGACTATCCCTGTCAGATTATCTTTGTTTGATTATCCTGTCTGATTATCTCTGTCTGAATTGCCTGTTAGATTATGCTGTCAGATTATCCTGTCAGATTATCCTGTCTGATTATCCTGTCTGAATTGTCTGTTAGATTATGCTGTCAGATTATCTTTGTTTGATTATCCATGTCAGACTATCCCTGTCAGATTATCTTTGTTTGATTATCCTGTCTGATTATCCTGTCTGATTATCTCTGTCTGAATTGCCTGTTAGATTATGCTGTCAGATTATCCTGTCTGATTATCCCTGTCAGATTGTCTGTCAGATTATCTTTGTTTGATTATCCCTGTCTGATTATCTGTTTGATTATCCCTGTCTGATTATCCTGTCTGATTACCCCTGTCTGATTACCCCTGTCTGATTCTGAAATGTCATATTATTATAAAGTATGATTGTACAGGTGATAACCCAACTCTGGATTAAAAACTCTTTCTGTTGCCAGAAACACAACTGAGATCTGACCATTGTGGCTGGACTGAAGGCTTGATGTGATGTGTATGTGTGAACTGATAAATAAACCTGGATTGTCTAGAAGGTCTAGAAAAACTCTTGCAAAATGACTTGACTAGGCTTGGCTACTGGAGTGACCCTCAGGTTTCACCGGTGTGAATGTACCATGTTCCTCACCTGTGTGTAGTAGCCAGTCCACTAGCCTGTCGATGGCCACCACCCGCAGCTTTTTACAGAACTTCTTATGAAGACTCCAGTCCTTCTTCTGGCACTCTTTACTGCAGTAGTACACATTCAGACACCTTGAACAACAGGCACATGATGATGAAGAGAATGAGAGTCTGGACACATGGTGAGTAATATTAAAGTGTCCAGAAGTTCCAGAAATGCCTGTGGCCTTTTTTTAGCAGCTGGACTCATGGTTTTAGCAGTTTAAGAGTTTTTATCACGACTGCATGTCATATCTGCATGACTTCACGCTGCGTGTGACAAAACCCTGACAGTGCCAAACCCTCGTAAACCGCAGGGTCTGGTCAGAGACAGCAGGCAGAATGCGGAGGGGTATTTACGACTGTTTATTGCAGTTCCGAGTCAAACGTTTCTGCACAGTCAGATGCTAATCTCAGAGGGGCAGGTGGTCTTAAACCCTAAAACACTGACCTCTATCACACCAGCTGCCTAAGATTTAACTTCTGTGCTTGAACTGCTGCTCCTCCTGATCTACAGAAATGCTGAAATAAGTCAAGTGTTCCTGCAGCTCCACATTCCATTCACTGCCTTTTCCCCAAAACTACAGTCTCAGATTGGAACAGAATTATATTGAATTATATAAGGATTATATCAGAATTAAATAATATTGAATAATAATTGGTGCACCATTACATAAATCCAACACTTATTAAAGTTTTGTGAAATTTCTATGTAATAAAGAGTAATGCATGATTATATTTATCACATCAACTGAGGTACATGACGGAAATCTTGTAGAGTGATGTCATCACGAAGTGGGCGGAGCTTAAAGTTTTATGTTTCAGATGATGCAGTGCATAAAAAACAAAAGACAGAAAAATATTTCCTGTTAATAATAATAAGTCATACTTATGTTAATAATACTACAGTTTAAAAGATGACATTATGGATAAAGTTGATCAAAAAAATGACTAAACAAAGTTATTATTGCTTATAATCCATATCACAGAAACCAGGGAGAGGCAATGCTAGGCTAACAGAGTAATGATGCTAGGCTAACAAAGAAGTGACATTATCTAACGGAGCAGTGATACTAGTCTAACAGAGCAGTGATGCTAGGCTAACAGTGAAGTGATATATATAATAGGGAAGTGATGCTATGCTAACAGAGCAGTGATGCTAGGCTAACAGAGAAGTGATATTATCTAACGGAGCAGTGATACTAGGCTAACAGAGCAGTGATGCTAGGCTAACAGAGAAGTGATATTAAATATAATGGGGAAGTGATGCTAGGCTAACAGCGCATTGATGCTAGGCTAACAGAGCATTGATACTAGGCTAACAGTGCAGTGATGCTAGGCAAACAGAGCAGTGATGCTAGGCTAACGGAGCGGTGATGCTAGGCTAGCAGTGCAGTGATACTAGGCTAACAGTGCAGTGATACTAGGCTAACGGAGCGGTGATGCTAGGCTAACAGTGCAGTGATGCTAGGCAAACAGATTTATTATGTTGATAATGTACTAATGCTATTTAGTGGTTTGTTTTGGAGTTGATCACTAAGCAGGTGCTAGAACATAATGGGGCTGTAATACACTGATATGTGTGTGTGTGTGTGTGTGTGTGTGTGTGTGTGTTACCTTCACTAAAATTCCTCATAAATAAATAAATCCTACACTCACTTGGCACAGCGTCGGAGCAGCGAGGGATCAGGCAGGTTTCTGGGGAGTTTGGAGCAGCAGGCACAGAATTTAAATGTCTCCTCCATTTTCTGAAACATCTCCTTATGAGAACGGAAGCCAACCTTCCCCCTGCCCTCCAGAGCCGCTCTGAGAGACAGACAGATGGAGGGACAGACAGACAGAAGGATAGACGGATTAGCTGGAATTCAGACATTTGTGTGTTTATACAAGTGTGTGGAAAAATATGTATAGTTTTTCTCAGGTAAAGGAGCAGATCTGGAAGGTCCATGGTCATAGAGTGTTTGGTGAACTGGGATGTTTGGATGCTGTCGCATTACCACTCTCACATGGTCACTCAGGTCACTGACTGTGAAGTGACTGGACGCTTCTCATGTCTGTCACCTTCTGGCTCTCTCTTTTAGTTACGATGGCATAGCTAGTCTTGCTGGACTTTACACATAATCTACATTGTCTTTACATGATATTCTCTCTCTCTCTCTCTCTCTCTCTCTCTCACTCTCTCTCTCTGTCTTTCTCTGTTGAGCTATATGTCCCACTCCTGAGCTCCCAGTGTGACCACTTCTTCTTTCCGGACCTGCCTGATCCATCCAAACGCTCTACCCCTGGTTGTAATCTTGTGGCTTGGTGGTGGTCACTGCTGCTGTGGATAGATCTGTGTGGTCAGCCTGTGACCCATGGGACTGCTGTGGATAGAACCACTTGGAGAATATGACACTGGCGATTGCTGTTGTTGCGGTCAGTCTTGCACTCGGGTCTCCGTAATTGAATATTTGAAGGCTTCATCAGGAAGGAATTAGAGTTAAATCTATCATTTTTTTATCCTAGCCTTTGTCCCACACAATGGCAGGGTCCTCTGGTTTACCAGATCATTTGATCCGCATGATTTGGCACAGGTTTTTCGCCGGATGCCCTACCTATTACAACCTTCCCATTTTTATCCGGGCTTGGGACCAGCACTGAGAGTTAACTCTTCAGTGGCTGGGTTAGTGCCCTGCCGCTGGACAACCAGGAGGACAGAATTAAATCTATAACGAACTTATATATATATATATATATATAATATATACGCTGATTTATAATTTGCTCAAAAGATCCTGGTTACACAACCCCACCTGGCTGTATACAGGAATATATTTATAAATTGTGTGTGTGTGTGTGTGTGTGTGTGCGTGTGAACCTGTACTCTGAGAAGTCCTTCATGTTCAGGTTGTCCAGGATGACTTTGGAGAGGCCAGGAACATTCGAGTCCAAAGAGAAGAATCCAAACTGGTCAGAGAAAACACTGTCAGGACTCGGAGCAAAGGAGTCTGGAAGTGCTTGAACTTTACCTGCCATTTTCACCAGTCTGTGGACACACACACACACACAAAAACACACACATTTGAGAGGTAACTAGTGACCTGTGTGTCATAAATCTAATCCTAAATAATGAGAACATTTAAAAAAAGCTTGTGAAATAATAAAATATTCTTTAATAAATTAAGAAAATATGAATCTTCTAATGTTATCATTTAATCTCACAGGTGATCAGTCGAAGCTGTGGAGATTATTTGATGACATCAACTTCTCACCAGACCCCTAAATACAGATGACTTAAATGAATTAGCTAACAGCATAGGCACTATTTTCACCAGCACACTAGATACTGTTGCCCCCGTCCGATTAAAAAGGGTCAGAGATAAAACATCTGCACCATGGTACAATAGTCACACTCACGCCTTCAAGAGAGCAACCCGTAACCTCGAGCGAAAATGGAGAAAAACTAAATTAGAAGTCTTTAGAATTGCGTATAAAGACAGTATGTCTAACTATAGACAGGCTCTAAAAGCTGCTAGGGCTGAGCATTTGAGCAAACTTATAGAAATAAACCAAAACAATCCCAGATTCTTATTTAGTACAGTGGCTAGATTGACAAAACATCAGATATCTGAAGAGAGCACTCCATCACAGCTTAATAGTGAGGACTTTATGAACTTTTTCACCGACAAAATCGATAGTATCAGGAATAAAATAATGGATGTTCAATGTTTGACAGCATCCGGTGATCTAGTCCAACCTAAAGCTCCACATTCAAAGCTACAATGCTTTACAGGTATAGGGAAGGAAGAGCTGTATAAACTTATCACCACGGCTAATTCAACAACATGTTTGTTAGATCCAATTCCAACTAGATTACTGAAAGAAGTGATACACACAGCTGGAGAGCCTCTCCTCAACATTATTAATTCCTCGTTATGTTTAGGTCACGTCCCTAAACCTTTCAAGCTAGCAGTTATTAAGCCTCTTCTTAAGAAACCTAAACTAGACCCTAATGATTTATTAAATTACAGACCGATTTCAAACCTTCCCTTTATATCTAAAATATTAGAAAAGGTTGTGTCTACTCAATTATGCTCCATCTTACAGGAAAACAACATCCTTGAAGAATTTCAGTCAGGTTTCAGGCCCCATCATAGCACAGAAACTGCACTAGTTAAGATCACAAATGACTTGTTTTTAGCTTCGGACCAAGGCTGCATCTCAATATTAGTCTTACTTGATCTTAGTGCTGCATTCGACACTATAGATCATAACATTCTCGTAGACCGCTTACAAAATCACATAGGTATTCAGGGACAGGCGTTAAAATGGTTCAGATCCTACCTGTCTGATCGATACCAGTTTGTAGATTTAAATGGAGAAATGTCCAGTGTAATGCCAGTGGAATATGGGGTCCCACAAGGTTCAGTTTTAGGACATCTGCTTTTCTCAATATACATGCTTCCCTTAGGCAACATCATTAGAAGGCATGGGATTAGTTTCCATTGTTACGCTGATGATACACAGTTATATATCTCATCAAAACCAGATGAAATATCTAAACTGTCTAGATTAACAGAGTGTGTTAAAGATATTAAAGACTGGATGACTGATAATTTTCTATTACTAAATCCTGATAAGACGGAGACATTACTGATTGGTCCAAAAACCAGTACACAGAAGCTCTCACAATTCAACCTGTACTTAGAAGGATGTTCTATTACTACTAGCTCTACAGTGAAAGACCTGGGCGTAATATTAGACAGCAGTTTGTCCTTTGAAAAACATATTTCCGATATTACAAAAATAGCCTTCTTCCACCTCAGAAATATCGCCAAGCTTAGGAGCATTTTATCTGTATCTGATGCAGAAAAGCTAGTTCACGCGTTCATGACCTCCAGACTGGACTATTGTAATGCATTACTAGGTGTTTGTCCTGCATCTTCAATAAACAAGCTACAGTTAGTCCAGAATGCAGCCAGAGTCCTTACCAGGTCAAGAAAGTATGACCATATAACCCCAATATTATCATCCCTGCACTGGCTACCTGTTAAATTTAGAATTGATTATAAACTAGCTCTACTTACATTACAAGACCCTAAATGGTTTAGCTCCCACGTATCTAGCCAGTCTTCTAACACGTTACAATCCATCACGCTCCTTAAGATCTCAAAACGCCGGACTTCTGGTAGTTCCCAGAATATCAAAGTCTACAAAAGGGGGTAGAGGGTTTTGGTATTTAGCTCCTAAACTTTGGAACAGTCTTCCTGACAGTGTTCGGGGCTCAGACACAGTCTCCCAGTTCAAACGTAGACTAAAGACATATCTCTTTAGCCAGGCATACACCTAATACATCCCATAACTTTGTGCTCCAATACATTTGATTAAATGCACATCATCATCTAGTGCCTGCTAATATTATGGATAGCAGCTACACTAATTCCTTTCCATTTGTTTCCCTTCTTCTACCCATCCCCGAGTCACACAGAGATTGTGCCAGCTCCGGTGGCATCCAGAGATGGACCAGCTCCAGCCGGGTTCTGCTTTCTGAGGACTGGAGTATTCATAGCAGCACTGCCAACCCTATGTGGACATTTTACACATAACATTCTACACATGCTGTATCTGCATCACACAACTAATGCAGAAAGGACATTGTTCATATCACACTCTCCGGTGTCACCCAGATGAGGATGGGTTCCTTTTGAGTCTGGTTCCTCTCAAGGTTTCTTCCTAATTCCATCTAAGGGAGTTTTTCCTTGCCACAGTCGCCTGAGTCACCTCAGGCTCGCTCACTAGGGAAAATTTTGTCTAACATCTAGGACTGTTTGTTTGTATGTTTATTGTCTCTTATGTTCTGTAAAGCTGCTTTGAGACAACGCTCTTTGTTAAAAGTGCTATACAAATAAAATTGAATTGAATTGAATTGACATCACAACCTAAGCTAGCACTTAGCCCTGCCCACAACCTAAAACACCAGATCTAATCTTCGCACACTGTTGAGCTCAGAAATACACTTCCACCAGTAACTCCTGTAACTTTACCGCAAAAAGACATGATCTCAAATCAGACATCAAATGTTACTCAACTCAAACTTTACATTAATTGTTTAGCTTCCATCTAGAAATAAACACTAAAATATCATAAAAAATCAGGTCAATAACCTTAAGCTGTGTGTCTGCTATTAAAGCACCAGCAGGGCTTCATTTTTATCATCGACATCAACTCACTTCCAGTTAAGAAATGATTTAAAGGCAGTTATTTGTTTAAAAGAGGCTTTGGGCTAAAGAAGAAATGCAGTAAGATAATCAGACAGAATGAAATGAAACAACAGTGTAGTCTAAGTGAAAGATTTAACTTCAGCTAGGAACACATCAGATCTACTGCCACATTTATACACGGAATCCAGCTAAAGATTCATAAACCACCTCATCTCAGGCTTAGTGATGGATGTTATGGCATTAAACACACACACACACACACACACACACACAGGTTGCTCATGGATAAGACTTTAAACTCACGTAGATTTTTAAAAAACAAAAATCAAGACTTACTCACCGGATTCTTCTGTTAATATTGACACACCTGCTCTCTCTCTCTCTGTCTCTCTCTCTCTCTCTCTCTCTCTCTCTCTCTCTCTCTCTGTCTCTCTCTCTCCTTTTTTAGCCTGCTGTTTCTCCAGGTTTGGTATCATGGGGAAGATAGTGTTACTCCTCTGACTTTTATATCCTCCATTAAAGTCCCCTCCCAAACATTCTGCTGCCACTAAACTTAACACTTTACTGCCTTAATTATTATCAGCTGGACGGTCTTAACACAATACCCCCCCTAAACATGTCCATCTCAAATTACCTGGAACGACCTTCCATAAATCCCCCTGGACTTAACGACTTAGCATTGCACTTTATTAAATACTCTCAGCTTTAGCAACTTAACACTTCACACTGCATGTACAGGGTCAGACACAAACACTACAGGTCAGTGTCCATGCTGGAGTCCGAGGCTTTATTCACCTTAGAGCTGTTGCTGTAATCATGAAGTCTGTACTGTTCTGATCTCAGGGCTCCAAATGAGAGGAAATGGTCCAATCAGCAGCTGTTCATCTAAATACCATCATATTGGGCGGTGGTAGCTCAAGCCCCAACCCACCCTGCTCCAGGGGCACTGCATCATGGCTGACCCTGAGCTCTGACCCCAACCCCCAAAGATGGGATGTGTGAAGAAAGAATTTCACTCTGCAGTAATGTACATGTGACAAATAAAGACTACTTAACTTAGACAACTTAATACTGGGTCAAAGGTTACATACATCTGTGTCAAAACTTTTTAGAGACAGATTATGTACAAGTGTGTTCACACTAACACACACACACACACACACACACACACACACACACACACACAAAATATAAACACATTTATTGCATTAGATGTTTAGGGCTACACACTGCTTTGGACAGACCTTCGTCAAAATACAAATTATTGGATCATACATCAGTGTGTACACACACACACACACACACCCTGTCACTCACTCTTCATCACTCTCCTATCACTCACTCCCCCCCTCACTCACTCCCCCCATCACTCACTCAGCCCCTCATTCACCCCCTCACTCCTCCCATCACTCACTAACCCCATTATTCACTCCCCATCACTCCCCCATCACTCACTCACACCATCACTCCCCCATCACTCCCCCCCTCACTCACTCCCCCATCACTCACTCCCCATCACTCACTCACACCACCACTCCCCCCCTTACTCACTCCCCCATCACTCACACCATCACACCCCCTCACTCCCCCATCACTCACTCCCCCATCACTCACTCACCCCACCACTCCCGCCATCACTCACTCACACCATCACTCACTTACTCCCCCCTCACTCCCCCCCTCACTCACTCACACCCCATCAATCCCCCATCACTCCCCATGACACCCTATCACTCACCTCATCAATCCCCATCATTCACCCCATCACTCCCCATCACACCCCATCATTCACCCCATCACTCCCCTATCACATTCCATCACTCCCCATCACTCACCCCATCACTCACCCATCACTCCCCATCAATCCCCATCATTCACCCCATCACTCCCCATCACTCATCCCATCACACCCCATCACTCACCCCATCACACCCCATCACTCATCCTATTACTCACCATCACTCCCCCATCACTCCCCCATTACTCCCCATCACTCACCCATCACTCCCCATCAATCCCCATCATTCACCCCATCACTCCCCATCACTCATCCCATCACACCCCATCACTCATCCTATTACTCACCATCACTCCCCCATCACTCCCCCATTACTCCCCATCACTCACCCATCACTCCCCATCAATCCCCATCATTCACCCCATCACTCCCCATCACTCATCCCATCACACCCCATCACTCACCCCATCACACCCCATCACTCATCCTATTACTCACCATCACTCCCCATCACTCCCCCATTACTCCCCATCACTCACCCATCACTCCCCATCACTCACCCCATCACACCCCATCACTCATCCTATTACTCACCATCACTCCCCATCACTCCCCAATTACTCCCCATCACTCACCCATCACTCCCCATCAATCCCCATCATTCACCCCATCACTCCCCATCACTCCCCTATCACACTCCATCACTCATCCCATCACACTCCATCACTTATCCCATCACTCCCCATCACTCATCCCATCACTCCCCATCACTCATCCCATCACTCCCCATCACTCACCCCATCACTCACCCCATCACTCCCCATCACTCACCCCATCACACCCCATCACTCCCCATCACTCACCCCATCACTCCCCATCACTCATCCCATCACTCCCCATCACTCACCCCATCACTCCCCATCACTCACCCCATCACACCCCATCACTCACCCCATCACTCCCCATCACTCACCCCATCACACCCCATCACTCCCCATCACTCATCCCATCACTCCCCATCACTCACCCCATTTTGTATTTCCTGCACAGAGCAGCTTATGTATTACACTCAGGTGTTTATATTTTACTCTGTACACTGGTCTGATTTTTTCATTATAATTTCATATTTTTTATTTGTATATTATTTATTATTTTGTGTAAGTGAGAAGTAGTAATTTCACTGTAGGGTTTAAACCGCTGTGTTTTCACTGTGCACAGGACAATAAAACTCTTGCGTCTCTGAACTGTACAGTACATGTATGACTGAGTGAGTGTAATTCATTACCGCTGACAGCAGGGGGCACTGCGGCTTCCACAGAGATATTAAACACT
Organism: Hemibagrus guttatus; assembly: GCA_033459395.1. NCBI lineage: Eukaryota > Metazoa > Chordata > Actinopteri > Siluriformes > Bagridae > Hemibagrus > Hemibagrus guttatus. The sequence goes on from JAUCMX010000003.1 coordinate 917,700, forward strand.
CCTCTGACCTTCAGCTCTTTCCTGTCTGAGATGTAAGACAGCTCTTAATGGATATTGTTCATTTCAATGATTAGTTGTTGCTCAGTCAGTAAAACAGACACTGAAATATTAATGAAACCTTTAGATGTAAAAGTTTGTTGAACTGCAGAGAGAATTTCCCTGTAACGTCTCGTCACAGTTATATCATGACAGGACAATCAGAGAAGTGAAATGGAAAGAAAAAGCAGATGAGTTACAGCTTCTAGGCGTGTACATAGATCATTACACACAAAATCTTTGTTGTATAATCTGATATCAATAAGACATTTTATTGTCCAGTGTGTGGAATATGAGAAGCTATTATGTGGATCATCTTGGACAGTGTGATAAGTAAAAATCCTAAAGGACAGAAAATAACTACACAATCTAAAACCAGACGTAATCTGACTGTGTTCTCTCTCTCTCTCTCTCTCTCTCTCTCTCTCTCTCTCTCTCTCTCTCTTTGTTTGCTCTTTCTTCCAGCTTTAAAATCTGAATATGAAACCATTAATTCAGCAGGTTTATTACAAAATATTTAAAAACCAGCTGATTGGTGACTTTAAGCTGCTGACCACACGTCTAACTCCGAGTTCTTCCAGTAGCTGGATAAGGTGTGAAGGTTGAAGCATCACATCAGTGTTAATAAGAAACTTCATCAGATTTTAACTACAGTTTATTTACCCACTGAGAGAACAAGTGAAAGGACTGAATAATGGTGAAAGTGTAAGAGGTGTAATGGGTCAGTGTTTGTGTGTGTTTAGTGTGGTTCAGGATGTTGTAGGATGTTAATTAGATGATGTACAGATCAGGATAGTAAACAGGAAGCAGCTCTAACACTACGTTTATTTATCATGTGAGGAATGTAGTATTGTGGGGCACGGTGGCTTGGTGGTTAGCACGTTAGCACACCTCCAGGGTTGGGGGTTCGATTCTTGCCTCCGCCATGTGTGTGGAGTTTGCATGTTCTCCCCGTGCTCCGGTTTCCTCTCCTGGTCCAAAGACATGCTTCTAGGTTGATTGGCATCTCTAAATTGTCTGTAGTGTGTGATTGCGTGAGTGAATGAGAGAGTGTGTGTGCCCTGCGATGGGTCGGCACTCCGTCCAGGGTGTATCCTGCCTTGATGCCTGAGATAGGCACAGGCTCCCCGTGACCTGAGAATAGATCAGATAAGCGGTCGTTGAAAATTTCCTTGAAGAATCATGCATTGCATAAATCAAATTCTAATCAAGTCATAATTCTATGTCTAGCCTATTATAACTACAAAAAATTAATCATTAAATCCGTTGTTACTCTAATTTACTTTAGTCATTTAAATTAGTAATCTTTAAATAGATTTAATCTAATTTACTATCTACTCAAATCATCTAAGCATTTAATAATAATTAGACTGATATCTACATTAATCAGTAATCATCTAATAATCATTTAATCTTTAACAAATTACTCAGATTAATCACTGATTATTTTAATCCATAATCCATTAATCTCACTTTACTATCCTCATCTTAAATCAATAGCAAAGCAGTATAACCTTTAGATGACAGTTAAAATTTACTAACAATAGCATATGGATAAAAATTTAATAAGAAAGAGTAAAATAAATAGAAACTCATAATCAAGTAGTGAGTAGTTTATTAGACATAGTAGGATAAAAAAGGGGGGAATGAAGAATCTCAAGAGGCGAGCACTCTCAAAGCAGCGTCTCAGGCTTCGGAGGAGAGGCCTTTGGCCTGCGAAGTCAAAGCCATGTGCTCGTCTGTGCCAACATAGTATAGTGAGAATCAGCAAGGCCAACGTTCTTAAAAACAGAGTATACGGCAACCCTGGAAACAGGAGAGGGGAACGTCATAACAACCCTCAGATAGGACAATAACAAGATATGAAATTGACTGGTGGAACAGAACAACCGAATGAGAAATTAATATAATATTAATAGAAGTACACATTGTACTAAAATCAAAGTATACCACAGAGAGAGAGAGAGCATAAGGAGTAGGTAAATAGGGAAATAGGGAAAATGACTTACCTAGGTAAGGTGGAGGGGTGCTGTAAGGTTCCGTGGGAAAAACCAGAGATGTCAGAGATGGAAGTGGAGTGTGAGAGGCGAGATGATGCGGAGGCAAATGGCAGGTGGCTGTGTTTATAGGTGAGGCGGGGCAGGGCCCAAGCCCAAGTTAAATCGAAAAAGGGAATGAATCTTTTCTAGTGGCTGGTATTACCCAAAACATGGAGCAAAGTAAGAAATCACCGAATGGCAGTCAAGCACAGAGGTGTTGTACAGGGGAAATACAAAAAAGGGGGTTGTGATAGAAAACATGGGAGGACACTACACTAAATCTTACTGAACTAGCTGCAGAGCAAATAAGGTTAAGGCCTCATAAATAAAACCAAATAAAACTAACAATGAACAAGGATAAATGAATAAAAGACTAATTAAATATTAAAATTAAAAATTAAAGATGTTAAATTAAACATCTTAACACTCTAAATAAATGCCAGATAACCCCACAAAGCAAGCCCTCGAGTACTCTGATATAGGGGATATAATAAATAGGTTCCTAAAGTATAAATTAGTAAATACCTAATTTCTGCAAATACTGTGACCTGTTAACTATGATAGACAGGCCTAGGCCTGACTTAAAGGCCCGGCAATTGGTATCCTTGAGGCCAACAGGTGGTAATCTTAAGGCCACCAGTTATGGACAAACGAAGGAGGGGTTGATTTTATGGGGCATATTCAGCAGAATAATCATCTATCGTCAAACAAGTGTAAGGAGGAGTGGAAAGGCCGTATATATAGGGGAAATTTGTGTGGGGGGGTTGCACTTGACCGCATCGGGCCCGAAGCTGTGTTTTTTGAGTGCCAATAAAGCTGGTTTGCTTCTTCTCATTCAAGCCTGAAGAAGTTTCATTATTTTCTTTCTTTAGCAAAGCAATTTAGCAAAGTATTTGGTAAATATAGGTAATTGCAGAAGACTTCAGAACCACCCAGAAGAGTGTCCACTCAGAGGGGACTCAGAGTTCCGACATTTATTGGTGCCGAAACCCGGGAGATCCACCTCGCCAGGCCGGCAAAGGCTCAACAACCTGAACTGGGACCGCACGCCTGCTGGGCTACAGAGGCCGGCCACTACACGAAAATAGGTAAGCAGGCACCTGGTTAGTCAAAGTCTGTTTTAGTTGTGTCTGTGGCCCAGGAGGTTAACGGCGGCCCCGGGGAAGGCTTGGGTAGCTGACCTCAAGGTGAGAGGGGAAAAAAAGGTGGTGAAGGAGTGGATGAGAATAAGCAAACATTTTTTTCCTTCTAAAACTTTTGAAGTAATATAATTTGACTGTGTGAATGTGTGTGTGAAAGGAAGTCTCGTGGATACCGCTATTCATAGTGTAAAGAGCATGTCCAGATATGATGAGATACTCTGTGAATAGGTCTGAACGGGCGAGTGGTTAGGATCCAGTGAAAAATTCTTGCGGATACCGCTGGTGTGTGGGCGGGGAAATCCCACTAACCAGGACTGAACCGGCAGGTGGAAAAGGTGCACGGTTGTCCCTAGATACTGCTGTTCGGGGTAGAACAGGTCTGCTTGGTAGGGATAAGAGGATCCTCTGTCTAAGGAGTAGGAACTCCTCTCCTTGTGTTGTGTGTTAAAGAGTTAAAGATTTATTCATTATTATGTTCAATATTATTATTCATATTCTGTTGATGGTCATATTAATGATCGGCTAAAATAAAGTGTACAGCTTGGTGTAGGTATGGAGAAGTGTGTGTTGTGGAGAAGGGCTGATGCTGTGTGTTTGTGTGGGGTAAGATAAGAGATTGTTGATGGTTTGTTTGGTGAGAGGGGGCGGAAGAGGTAAGTATAAGGCTTAATAAAATAATAAAATATAAGGCCAGAATAAGTAAGTATTATATTTTCCCTTCCTATCAATTGGAGATATTTGTAGTGTTAAAGTATTTAAAAAAGTGATAAATGTGTGGTTAAAGGAGAAGGAAAAATGTGTGAGGTGGGGAATTAATGCATAATTAATGCAAATAATGTGTAGACAGTTAGAGAAGGGGAAAAACTATATAAGAACCACAACCCAACGTTTGTGTTAAATCTAGACTCAAAATATTCTTTGCCATACTCCTAGGCTTGTATAATTATACTTTAGGCTTGTAATAAATTTTATTTTTGAACTATTATAGTTTACTATATTTTCTAATAGAGAGATCAAATTGTGCTGGACCCAAGGTTATGTGCTCAAGTAGTGTGTGTTTGTTATGATTTACTGTGCAGGCTATATGTGTGTGTGTGTGTGTGTGTGTGTGTGTGTGTGAGCCACTCTCCTGATATCCAAGGCCAGAAGTCAGAAGCACAGTCCTCACATATCCACAGAAAAACATTATCTTTAATATTTAATAAAAATTATTAATAAAAAATAAATAAATAAATAAATAAAAATTATGTATGGGAATGCATGATTTAGAATAAACTCTGGGTTTGGCTGGATTTTGGTCTGTACTATCTTTGGAACGTCATTTAAGTATGACCCGGCAGGATCAGACCGATCAATATCACTCTGATCAGAGTGAGTGATTGATGAGCTCTATAGATAAGGAGACAAAGTGTGAATGAGAGATACGTTCTTAATAGAGGTTCCAATGAATTCCATACATAAGGAGACTAGGCATGAATGATGAGCTCCAGAACCTAATTTGGAGACAAGGTGAATGCATTTACTAGTTAGTAATTTTTACTAATTTACTAGTTTTAACATAAAATAAAAAGAAAGGGAAGAGTGGCTGTGATAGGAGGAGGCCGAGAAAGTTCTGTCAACTGTTGCTGGGTGAATGGTGGAACTGCGAGATTGTTTATAGTTGACTGATACCGTGCACACACACCGTTCACGCGCGTGCCGTAGCGCACACACACACACATACCGTCGCATCCCACACAAGTTAAAGGAGTAGTGGTGCCCTCTAGGGGAAGTGGCAGCAATTTAGGTGGGGCTATAATATTAAGTAGTATTATAGTTACAGGATAGAGAGCATATTGAACATTAAATAGTGAGTGGTGATTCTTTGGATTTTAGAGTAGGGTTCTGCTGGTGGAGTAAATGTTTATTAAATCCTGTATGATTTTTTCTCTTCCCATTTGAAGTTATGTATCAGCTTACTGATTTTCCCCTGATTTTCCATTGATTATGGCTGTGTGGATTATTATTGCTGGATGGATGCTAGTTACTGCTGCTGATCTGCTGATGATGTACTGATTTTGCTGGTTTATTGCATTTATGTGATTATTGCTGTTTATGGTACTGTACTATATATGGTTTATATTGAACATTATATTGCATATACTAGAGTGCATTGGATTTCATTGCTGGTTATACATTTTATGGCTCACTGATATCCACCTCTTATGCTGGTTTTTTTTTAACTGCTGAACTATTGGTGGATGAATAAACATTGTGTATTGATCTGATTAGGGGGGGATTAACTAGTGATTACTAAATTATTAATTGGGTGAATGATTATATATAATATATATACAGTAATATACTTATATACTTATTATACTGAGATATAAGGCTGGTTTCCTCAATTATAATCTGTTAAAGTTTCAGTGAAGTTTTTCTTAGGTGACCTTTGACCCTTGTGGATCTGCTTAAATCTTAAACCACTTAAGTTATTTAAGCTGTCATTTTTCTATGTTACTAAAGACCTAAGAGCAATTAATAGTATTAAATTGGCAATAACGTCGCAGTGCAGTTGTGGTGTAATACACGGGAGGCTTAGAGATATTTATATATCCGTATATGATAATACCTGCAATAGTATTAGTGTTATTGTGGTGCTGCATTGCTGTAGTATTATTATTGTTGCATATTAATATTGTATTTCTATTGTTGCATATTATAACAGATCTACTAATTAGGCAGATAAGCATACCCATCCGACGGGGTCCATTGTAAACAGAAACCCAGGTATAAAAGATTATTGATAGGAAGGTAGAAACCTATTAAAACACACCACGGAAACAGGTCTTTTCACACCGGCTGGAGTTATAATAGCAAAACACATGGATGCAAGTAAAGACATCAAAAAGTACATGAAAAAATGGCATGAGCGAACAAAGGGAGAGTTGCGGTGGCCCGCTGAAGGAACATTTGATATGTTAACATGCATGAAGATGAAATCCAGGATAGAATGCTGGAGTGAAGCGAAGAAAGAAAGTAATGAGAAGACAAAGGGGAAACTAGACATTATACAGTGGTTTGAGAAAGAAGGCCAAGAATGGAAGGAGAGGCAAAAAGAAAAGGGAAGAACTGGAGTGGAAGAGAAGCTGGAACTTGAACAGCAAAGGGAAAAGATAAACACAGCCCCATCATAGGAGAAATGTGGGGAGCATGCATGGCCACCACCATATAATCAAGATTACAGCACCCCTGCTACTACTGCCTCAACAGGAATATACCCCTTGCTCTCATGTTCAAAGGAGGTGGACTTCGTAATAGTATCTGGACAAATCACAGGAGTAATGAGAGAAACAGAACCTGAAGAAAGTAACGGAACAAGCCACCCAAGAGATGACAGTCAGGTGGTAAGGCCAAAACAACAAAGCCGAGGGGGTGAAGTAAGAAAACAGCAACAAGAACTTCAATGGGAAGATGAACTCCTCCGGAAATCTGGAGTATATTGGGAAGACCAACAACAGCAGCTGACAATGCCACCCAATAGTACCTCATCCCGGCCATCTCATAGTACCCCACGTGAGTCAGGACAGAGGGGGAGAAACCCCAGGACACCGTCAGATCCAGAGAACACGACAGAGTTCCTTAAAGAGGCCAAACAAACACTGCAAGTACTCACTGCAGAGTCCAAAGGTGGGAAAAGTGCTAACGGCAGCTGCTTACAGAACAAAGGAGATAAGCAAGGAATTTCTAAAGAAGCAGAGGAACAGGGAGCAACAACAGCTACAGCCCACTCAGAGACACGAGAGGAAGAAGAATGCAGCATCCATAGAGAAGGAAGCAAGAAGTGGGTGCAGATAGCAGGAGAAGTGCAACTGACACCACTTTATGGAGATAAAGATAAAGAGGAACAAAGACAAGACAAGCAGAGTAAGGAACTGATGGATATGACCCTGGCAGCACTAGAGAGGGTGGAGGAGCTGAAAAAACATGCTGACACCATGGGCCAAAGATTGCAGACCATAGAATCGAGCCATGAAGACAGAATGAGAGAATTAACTAAAGTGCAAGAAGCCCAGTGCACAGCAACGAGTGTACTTCAACTAAGGAATGAACAGACCAAGATGTCACAAAAAGCAGCAAAATGGAAAGGAGGCTAGAAGCAGGAACCTCAATCATCAGCCGACACAGGGGTGTGAAATATGGAGAGAGAGGGTGAAGTGACAATTCGTTCCAGAACCCGTACTAAATCCGTAAAGGTGTCCGAAGCCAGAAGAAAAGATGATGAGTTGGAAGATGAATGGGTGGAAGAGCCAGATGATTTACATGACCATGAAGGTGAAGACAAGCAGAAGGGGGGAGATGTGCCACCACCAAATAGTGCCCTTTAATAATTAAAGGAGGCGATACAGCCTATATTCTCTGGACGTTCATGGATGTGACAGGGCTAATAGGCCGACTACCCAGTATATGTGATGGCGCTCAAAAATGGATTACACGGTTTGAGGAACAAACTTCCGGCCAACACCTGGCCTTAGGAGACATAAAAGCCATATTGTCTCAGACATTAGGAAAAGCTAAGATGACAGAAATACTTGATCAGGCTGACCTCAAAAAAACAGCTGATGACCCACATTATGATCATCACCCACTGGGACCATGGAGAACTGCAATTTGGGATGCAATGAGGAAGACCTACCCAACAAAAACAGACCCAGGAAAAGTGGAAAAAGTCACATTGGAGGATGATGAGGGCGTGGCTCAATTCATACTGAAGCTACAGACCATATGGAGAGAGGAAATGGATGCCCCATGGGATGAAACAGCTGCAAGCCAAGCATTGTTCAAAGTGATGCTAAAACGTGCACTCCCCAGTGAAGTCCAAGAGCAGCTGGAAACATAAATGCCATGATATGGCCCACTTTTGAGGCAAACATAATACACTATGTTGAGTTGCATCGTAAAAGAGAAAGGGAGGCAAGAAAAGCTGCTGAAAATCTACTCATGCAGTTACACAAAGCCCAATTGGGAGAGCTGACATGGAACAAGCAAGAGGGCCAGGAGAAAAAGAAAGAGAAAAAGGAAGAGAATGTCGCTAAACAAGCTGCAGTTATAATGACACCCACAGCTACTCAAGCGGTACCAGCCCCAGTTATGAACCCTCACCCAGTGATGGTTCCACAGCAAGTCCCAGTCATATATCAAAACCCACCAAACGTGATGGGGTACCCTGCTGGACCTCAGTATCCCCAAAGGCTACAAGGATGGAGAACAGGAAGAGGCCGGGGTAGAAAAGGATTCACACGAACATTACCACGGAACTCATGGACAGCAGGGGGATGTGGAGAAGGATGCTGGATCTGCAGTAATCCAGGACACATAAAAAGAGAATGTCCCTTTGCCCCATATGACATGCAAGGAGCCCCAGTGAGAGATCCCAGAAGATTTCCACCTCAGATGAGAGGCCCACCAAGGGGAAATTGGGCCGGACAGTGGACAGGAGGAACCGAAGGGCTCCCACCCCAAATGAGTGGCCCAGAAGGAAACAATTGGACAGGACAGTGGATGGGCCCAGGCTATCAGGCCCAAGCCCCAGTACCCCCAGGAGGGAACCCGATGGGTCCTGCTCTGGGGGGAAATGAAGAAGCCCAGAGAAGCCTGAGGGGGAGTTGGTGCAGTGCACTACCTCAATGCATCCGGCACAAGAACCTACAATCATGGTAGTCATTGAAGATGAAGTACAAGTGCCATTTCTGGTTGATACAGGGGCAACCATTACCAGTATAGGGAAAGAAGGCTCTAAACTCCCCCTCACTCGCAAAGCTATAAAAACAGTAGGCTTCTCGGGAAAGACCCAAACTTTGCGTTTTACGGAGCCACAATGGTTAACGGTGGAAGGAACTACAGTACAAGCCCCATTACTTTATTCACCAGACACTCCAGCCAATCTCCTGGGAAGAGATGTACTGTGTAAACTTGGAGCAAAAATACATTGTGGACCTACAGGAGTATGGGTTACACTACCAGAAGAGATAGCTCACCATATATGTGGTGCTGGGACATAAGGATGAGCGATGGGCCCTAGACAAAGTATACTGGCTGGAAATAAACGAGAAAGACACATCAGATCTCTGGAAAGAGTGTACCAGATGGAAACCATGGCTAACACATATACGCCCAGACTGCCGAGAGGCAAGATATCCGTGGCACTGTACTATCAAATATGATGAGGGAGGATGTGACGAAGAATATGGATCTCTCTGGGAAGAACAGCAAGAAAGACAAACCTACAATGTTAAAGTGACCAACATCATAATAGGTCAGCAAGGAATTGCAGCTGGAGTAGAATTACCAAACAGAGTGGAAGACTGGTACAAAATATTAGAAGCAGCTCCACACATCACTCTGATGATCGGGCGAGGTTTTGAATCTAAGGACATAGGGCCTATGATGAGGGAAGCAGGGCAGCTGAGAGACTGGATGCCAACACTGAACCCAAAAGTAGAAATATCTAAAGATAGAAGATATCTTAAAATAAAGATTACAGTAGTAGAACAGGTAATAACAACCCACATAATGGTCAGCCAGCAGACAAAAATTCAAGTTAGAATAGATACAGTAGCAGTAGAATAGATGGCCCAAATAGAGGAAAGACAGGAACTCACTCCCCAGGAGGAAGGAGGAAGTTTTGTTGAGAGTCCCAGAGCTACTGTGGACAAAACACCCTACAGATGTAGGTTTAGTAAAATCATCAGGATTAGTTAAAATTCAATTAAAGCCAAACATTCAGCTGTCATATCAACGGCAGTATCCTCTGTCACAACAGGCAATAGAGGGAATAAAGCCAACAATAGAAGGGCTAGTAGAAGCAGGAGTAATACTTCCAACATGGAGCCAGTGCAACACTCCCATATTTCTCATTAGAAAAGCTAATTCGGACAAATGGTGACTGGTCCATGATTTAAGACCAATAAATCAAGTAGTGGTGGCGGAAACTCCCGTAGTTCCAGATCCCCATACGCTACTGTCTAATATTCCAGAAAAAACAAACTGGTACACAGTAAAAGATTTATGCTCAGCATCTTTTAGTGTTCCCCTGCATCCAGACTCCCAACCATTATTTGCATTCACTTACGAATGACAACAATACACTTATACAAGACTACCACAGGGATACTGTGAAAGTCCATCAATAATCAATCGAGTGCTGACACATGATTTAGCATATCTGCAACCTATGAGCAAAGTCCTGACATTTGTGGATGACATTCTAATTTGTAGCCCAACAAAGGCACAGTGTGTGGAAGATTCAATAACAGTATTACAAACACTTGCACGAAATGGACATAAGGTAAACAAAGAGAAATTACAATTCTGTCAAAAAAAGGTAGAATACCTGGGACGAGTTCTGGAAGGGACCACACGGAAAATATCACCTACCCATGTAGAAGCTATCCGAAATGCACCACAACCGAAAATGCAACCAGGAGAACCTGAGCCTGAATTAGTAGAAATGACATTAGATAATGTGAAGGATAGTCAGAACACAGCCAGTCCAGAGGAAGTAGAAATATGGGAGCAATCCAAGATGCTGATACAGGAATATGGAGAAGCGCAGACGGGTTATGGGTAGCTTCACTCTCCCTACTTCCAATGTTAATCAAAGAAGCGCATGGAATCGATCATTGTAATAAGAGAGAGATAATAGCAACAATACGAAGAAATTGGTGGTCACCGTATTTGAATAGCATGGTGAATAAAGCTTTGAGAGAATGTGGTCTTTGTATGGAGAGAAATGTGCGCAAACACTTTACTGCTCCTATAAGTCACATTCCTGAACCTCGGGGACCATTTCGACACTTGGTAATGGATTTTGTAGATATGGCAGAACGAAGGGAGGGAAAACGGTATATTCTAGTTGTGATAGACCGATTTAGCCGATGGGTGGAGGCAGTAGCGATGGCTAAGAATGATGCAAAAACAGTAGCAAAGTTCTTATGTTGGGAAGTAATTCCACGATTTGGCATACCAGATAAAATTAGTTCAGATAATGGATCACACTTTGTGAATACAGTAATCAAGGCCATTACGGAAGTACTTTGTATAAAACACAAATTGGGGTGTGTGTATCATCCTCAGTCCCAAGGAATGGTGGAACGGGCGAATGGAATTTTGAAAGAAAAAATAGCTAAGATTTGTACGAGCACAAACCTCACCTGGGTCCAAGCATTACCTTTAGCTTTGATGGAAATGCAATCACAGACAAACCGTAACACTCATTTAACCCCACATGAAATGTTGACAGGTAGGCCAATGCCAGTAGCATTTACAAGGGGACCCTATAAGGGAGCAACTTATAGGGTGAAATGGAGCAACTCAAAGGTGAAATGTCAAGTTATGTGAAACATCTAACCCAGATTCATAGGACGTTGTGTTCACAGATTGGTGGAGTGGTAAGCAGCAGTGACGTGGAAAAGCCATCACACCAAGTGGAGCCTGGAGACTACGTGTACATCAGGGTGTTCAAGCGTAAACACTGGAAGGAACCACGACGTGAAGGTCCCTTTAAAGTGGTACTTACAACACATTTACATTTACATTTCTGGCATTTGGCAGACGCTCTTATCCAGAGCGACGTACAAAAGTGCTTTAGTTCTCAACAAAGAAGTACTGGTGTACTGCTGTAAGGAGTACTGGTATCACCTCAACCATTGTTGTCGAGCAGCAGGGACAGACTTAAAGGAGAAGTCTCCAGAACCTAAAGATACAAAGTCCAAGTTAAGCGCAGACCTAGATGATAGTGACTGAGAGCGCAGAACAATCAACAGGAGGACCAGCACAGAACACACAGGCCCGGAGAAAGGCCTCGCCCCAGTGAACGCCCTTTTAACCACACTCACTCAGATTATATATCAGAATGATTCAATAGCTAAGGAATTATCACAAAACTTATACCAACAATGGCTTCACGAGTCGGCACGTCAAGCTGTCACTAATAGCACGTGTATTATATGTCATGATCGTTCCCATCACCCAAGACGGGTAATGCCAACTAAAGGAGTATGTGAATGTAGTTACCCTCCATATAACAGTTCATACCTTTGTCCAGCATTATGTCTCTTAGGATCTGCAGCACAAACACATTGAGCCAACTGGTTGCGTGTCTTAAGTACGTCCTGTATGTATCACCCCAGCTCTACCCAGACAATAGTAGAGATGCGCGTACGAACACAACCCAACCAGGTATATCCAGTATGTATATGCTCCCGCGGAGTCATAAATGTGGGTGCACTCCCTATGACTGCCTGCCAAGACATACTAGAGGCTCGATATCCCATAGTTAACGTTAGGCCCGCATGCAATGAGTCTGAATACGGCTGTGAACCATCAATTCCTGTTGAAATGCAAGTGCCAAGCCTTAGACTAGGAACTTTGCCCATTGCTGACATTTTCTGGTATTGTGGAGGCACACAAGTATTTCAGGTACTTCCACGTTTATGGCACGGACTGTTGTATTAGAGGGGGGGCTAACTGTTTTCGAGTTAAATGGCATCCAGCTTAAGGAAATATTTAACACCCAACCATCTCCTGATCAACATGCACGTTCTAAATGCGATATTTCTTCGACCAAAGCGTCAGAAATTATGAACACCTATCTAAAAATATGGTAAATATGGTATTTTCCAATGACTGGATAGCAGGACTTGTGCGCATTGGTATGACTATTCTAGTAGCACTCATAGTAATGGCAGTAGTGGCCTGCTGTTGTATTCCCTTTCTACGAGCTCTCATTGACAAAACTGTACATGCTCTGTTTGGACAATATATGCTAATGCAACTGTATGGGACATCCACAGAATTGGTGGAACCTCCTCCCGGGCCACAGGAGAAAGAAGAGAACCCTGAAAACTAAAGCAAATAGTTGATGTGTATGTCTTGTTTGTCTGTTTCATGTTCTTCCATGTCTATGTTGTCTATGTCTATGTTGTCTATCTTGGAGTAAGTGTTGTGTGCAGGACCATGGCGAATGACGGGGCACGTGGGCTAATGCGGTGTCGACACAGACGGCGTTATCATTCAACGTGTGCTGTGCTGGAGCCATGTACCAAAGGGTTTGTCTACACGTTCCATCACAGCTTCCGGTGCCCAGCCTGCGCCAAGCTAGTGGCAAGTATGGAAAGGCGAGCTATATATGAGCAACCATGGATCGTTCGAGACCAACCACATGCACCTGTATGCTGGCATTCGCACCCGCCAAGTAATGAGCATCCTCCATGGTCTCCAATATATGGGGATACCCGTCCGGTACCACATATTTTAGCCCATGCCAACATGATGCATATCAACGGAACCTGGCTTGACCACAAATGGGAAACAGATTACCCGCTTGGTGATAGGCTCACATGTCGAGTCCACTCATATCGACTACATCGCTCCATTTCGGTGGCCCAAGCATATGGCCACAAAAGACGTCATGCATGCTTAGTCTCTCGCCACATTGAACAGCAAACTGTTCTAGAGTATGTTACTATCTACTTCTGTGAATACCCCATATGGACTTTACACACAACCGGACAACATCGACGGTTGGAGGCTCTTCCAAGGCCTCCTTTGTTTTTTCATCTGTGGAAAGACACTGATTCTGAAGCACTTGCTGTAACACAGAGACCAATATGCATACACCCAATGCGTTCAAAAGGGAATATCTGGCGACATTGCGCGCCAACAAATGGTTACAACTACCCTTGCCCCACTGGATATCCCAGCTACATTCGACACACCGTTGGTGGTGGACTTGAACTGACCACATTAACACACCCACAAATATTCATTGATCATGTCCAGTATGTCTTTATATGTTTATATGTTTATATATATATGTTGATTTCATTGAACGGTGACCCTGGTGTTAAGTACACACTGTCGCGCCACAAAGGCAGGCAGAGTGGGAATTTTCCCTCATGCTTGGCACTTGGGGTTTTTTTGCCCACTCCTGGTTCATGGTGTTGTTTTGAGAGAGGCAACCTAATGGGAATTGTTTTCAGAAATGTAATATTGAGGGGAATTTAATTGGTGCGGAGGGACTGTAAATTTGTTTTCATTTTTTATTATTATTATTATTATTATTATTATTACTATATGTGTTACTATGTGGTATATGTGGTATATGCTATATACTCTAACATGTTATAACGTTGTATAAGGGCTGTAATGGTAGAATGGCAGAAGGATACCAGCAGGTTACAACATAGTAAACTAAGAGCTATGAGAAAGGAGAAAAGGAGATATGAGACTTAAAGTCTCACAGAGGGGTGTAATGTTGAAAATTTCCTTGAAGAATCATGCATTGCATAAATCAAATTCTAATCAAGTCATAATTCTATGTCTAGCCTATTATAACTACAAAAAATTAATCATTAAATCCGTTGTTACTCTAATTTACTTTAGTCATTTAAATTAGTAATCTTTAAATAGATTTAATCTAATTTACTATCTACTCAAATCATCTAAGCATTTAATAATAATTAGACTGATATCTACATTAATCAGTAATCATCTAATAATCATTTAATCTTTAACAAATTACTCAGATTAATCACTGATTATTTTAATCCATAATCCATTAATATCACTTTACTATCCTCATCTTAAATCAATAGCAAAGCAGTATAACCTTTAGATGACAGTTAAAATTTACTAACAATAGCATATGGATAAAAATTTAATAAGAAAGAGTAAAATAAATAGAAACTCATAATCAAGTAGTGAGTAGTTTATTAGACATAGTAGGATAAAAAAGGGGGGAATGAAGAATCTCAAGAGGCGAGCACTCTCAAAGCAGCGTCTCAGGCTTCGGAGGAGAGGCCTTTGGCCTGCGAAGTCAAAGCCATGTGCTCGTCTGTGCCGACATAGTATAGTGAGAATCAGCAAGGCCAACGTTCTTAAAAACAGAGTATACGGCAACCCTGGAAACAGGAGAGGGGAACGTCATAACAACCCTCAGATAGGACAATAACAAGATATGAAATTGACTGGTGGAACAGAACAACCGAATGAGAAATTAATATAATATTAATAGAAGTACACATTGTACTAAAATCAAAGTATACCACAGAGAGAGAGAGCATAAGGAGTAAGGAAATAGGGAAATAGGGAAAATGACTTACCTAGGTAAGGTGGAGGGGTGCTGTAAGGTTCCGTGGGAAAAACCAGAGATGTCAGAGATGGAAGTGGAGTGTGAGAGGCGAGATGATGCGGAGGCAAATGGCAGGTGGCTGTGTTTATAGGTGAGGCGGGGCAGGGCCCAAGCCCAAGTTAAATCGAAAAAGGGAATGAATCTTTTCTAGTGGCTGGTATTACCCAAAACATGGAACAAAGTAAGAAATCACCGAATGGCAGTCAAGCACAGAGGTGTTGTACAGGGGAAATACAAAAAAGGGGGTTGTGATAGAAAACATGGGAGGAAACTACACTAAATCTTACTGAACTAGCTGCAGAGCAAATAAGGTTAAGCCCTCATAAATAAAACCAAATAAAACTAACAATGAACAAGGATAAATGAATAAAAGACTAATTAAATATTGGGAGGGGAAACATCTTAACACTCTAAATAAATGCCAGATAACCCCACAAAGCAAGCCCTCAAGTACTCTGATATAGGGGATATAATAAATAGGTTCCTAAAGTATAAATTAGTAAATACCTAATTTCTGCAAATACTGTGACCTGTTAACTATGATAGACAGGCCTAGGCCTGACTTAAAGGCCCGGCAATTGGTATCCTTGAGGCCAACAGGTGGTAATCTTAAGGCCACCAGTTATGGACAAACGAAGGAGGGGTTGATTTTATGGGGCATATTCAGCAGAATAATCATCTATCGTCAAAACAAGCGCTGACAAACAAGTGTAAGGAGGGATGGAAAGGCCGTATATATAAGGGAAATTTGTGTGTGGGGGGGGTGCTCTTGCCCGCATCGGGCCCGAAGCTGTGTTTTTTGAGTGCCAATAAAGCTGGTTTGCTTCTCATTCAAGCCTGAAGAAGTTTCATTATTTTCTTTCTTTAGCAAAGTAATTTAGCAAAGTATTTGGTAAATATAGGTAATTGCAGAAGACTTCAGAACCAACCAGAAGAGTGTCCACTCAGAGGGGACTCTGAGTTTCGACACAGTACAGACAATGGAATGGAATGTAGTATTGTAGTTAAATGTACAGCAATCAGACATAACATTATGACCACCTGCCTAATATTGTGTTGGTCCCCCTTTTGCTACCAAAACAGCCCTGACCCGTCCTGCACTGTGTATTCTGACCCCTTTCTATCAGAACCAGCATTAACTTCTTCAGCATTTTGAGCAACAGTAGCTCGTCTGTTGGATCGGACCACACGGGCCAGCCTTCGCTCCCCACGTGCATCAATGAGCCTCGACCGCCCATGACCCTGTCTCCGCTTCACCACTGTTCCTTCCTTGGACCACTTTTGATAGATACTGACCACTGCAGACCGGGAACACCCCACAAGAGCATGTTATGTCTGATCAGTGTATATTAGACACAATATTGTCTAATTTTGCAAAATTGAGTAAATGAAAATATTACCTATAAAGCTACAGAAGAATTGATGTTACAAGTATTACATACAACAATAATAAAACAGTGCGTTTTCAAAAAGGAAATGTACTTTTGGTACTTAAGTACTTAAGCAAACTCTGTCTTTACAACGTTCACTTGTAATGGAGTAATATCTGACCAGCAGTATCTGTACTTTCACTTCTAATGGAATTGTGTACTTTGTCCACCTCTGTCTTAATTCAAAAATTTTGTTTAAAACATCGAGCTACATTAACTGTACTTGTTCAGCTCCTGTATCTGGATATTGATCTACAAATGACTCTGATGTAGTGTAATCTGTCAGATATCAGATCGTAATTTCATCTTTTTTTTTTTTACTTGGAATTGCAACTTCTTCTGACTTTTTCTTTTTTCTTATTAAAATAGATGACAGACTCTTAAAGGTCAGCCCCAGTGGGCAGTACATATGGCTAGCTGTCCTGTCAGTTCTTATGGAATGCTACAATAACCCTGGGACTGGACATCGCAGTGGGGTCAGAGGAACTCAGAACAGGGTTACTGCGGGCTACTACTGGCCTACAGTCCAGGATGTGTAATGAAAGAAGGGTAATGTACTACAGAGCTGCTACTTTACTGTCTCTTCTATTTCTGACAGTTTTTTTCTATACAAGTGTCTATACTTCTTCAAACAATTTGTGTTGCTTTTTCAGTCAGATCCAGTCACCGCTGCCAGCACTGAATGACCCCATCAAGACCCCTGTGCCAGTCTTACATTCCATTAGGGGCCGCCTACAATGTTTTGCAAACTGATGAGACTCACAAGCTTTTCTCAAACTTGTGTACAGTTCAGGGAAACCTTTAAGGTGTCAAAATCCACCACCACCAACAGAAGAGCTGTGTTTGAAGAGGACACTGATAAGGTACATGATTTTAGTGGTCATATATCAAGCTGGATAAATTTTGTTTATATTTCAGTCTCAAGAGGACATGGAAACATTTCTGTCATACTGTGTTGATGACCAAGGCCTGAAGGACAATGCCGTGTTCCTCAATCAGTAACTGTAGTGGACGAATGAGTGAGTGAGAGAAGGACTGAGGGAGGGTGTGAATGAATGAATGAAGGATGGAAGGAATGAATTCATTTATGAATAAATAAATAAATTGAATCAATAAATAAATATTTTGTGTGTTTCTTAAATGCAGACATTTGTTAAAGTATGCTAAAATAAGTAGAGCATATTTTTAGAAAATTAAATATTAAATATAAAACACACACACACACACACACAATTTATTATTTTAATTTATTTAATTTTATTTAATCAATTTAATTTGTGCCAATTTAATCGATTACTCAATTTAATCAATATAATTTAATTGGTATATTTTATATGAAGAGAATCACTAGTAAAGAAATATTTCCGGCACAGCTCAGGTAGTGTCAATGACACATTATAACATATTATTATTAGCAGTGTTATAACAGTGTTATAAATACCCCAAACTGCCGTAAATCTTTTCATCGTACTTCAGACAGGAAGTAGACGCGTTTCTGCACATGTGCAGTACAAATCGTGTTTCCAGTATGGATCGATCGTGTGCCCTCACATGCCAGGGCCCTAAGCACTCACTCACCCGTTTCCTCCACCTACCACGCCCCTGCAGTGACACCTCTTACCCATGATGCCTTGCACAGGCCTGTAAAAGTAATAAAGTGGATTCACTGGTTACAGTGGAAACCTATTTTCAGTAAACCTCAGAAGTTTCTAAACACAGCTAACAGTCCGTATCTTCCTGATTAGAACTCACGCTAATGAGCAGAGTCACAAACTGAAAGCTGCAGATTTTAATAATCCATTTGTAAGAGGACGAAATTCCTTAAACCTCAGTCATAAACTCTGAGTGTGAAGGTGTGCTGCTGGTTCCTTCAGGTGAAAGACTTTTCCTGGAGGATTTTATGGCTTTATTTCAGCTGTGTTGATGCATTCGTTTGTTTATGGTCAGCCTCAGTGGTCAATATCAACAACTCAGAACATTTAGGGTGAAAAGTGAAGGAAGATATTTTCTTCTTCTTCTTCTGTTTAGTTTGTTAGAACAATGAGAGAGAAGAGAAATCCTCTGCAGCAGTGGACACAGTGGTCCTGGATCTGGTCAGAACTCACAGGTGTCACAGAGTGAAGTTCCAGAATGATTCTGATTCCGAGTTCTGATTCCGATTCTGTTTCCATGGCACACCAACACACATCGACACACACCGACACACACCGACACACACCGACACACACAATCACCGCGTTCAGACGAAGCTGGAGATTTGAATGGTCTTCTACCAGTTTGTTCATCTGCAGAAAGGTCAGAGAAGCTAACAGGACTTTCAGGTAAAGAGGAAAAAAACTCTCTGTTTGGATAAAAGCAGTTTTCTGTGTAACTGGAGGTCATGTGACCAGAAAGAGTTTAGGGGAAAGATTCAGTAAAGTGATGGAGGAAAGCTTTAACACCATTCAGACCTGATTTAATGTCCTTTAATTCCCTCATTTTTAATCTGTCTTCAAACATCTGAGAGGAAATGATGAGGACAAAATCCTTTCTTCATTTTTAACTCCATTTTTTATGATTCTGTCGTTCTGATTGTTTTTCTCCTAACTGGTGTTTTTCTGCTGTTGTTTCTGAATGATTTATGGTCTGAAATGATCAGAGATGGAGGCTCTGCTGAAGGAAAGGGATGAAATGGAGAAAAGGCTCCTGGCTGATAAAGACAGGTTGGTGCTGGAGCTTGAGGAAGTGAAGGAGAAGATGGAGAAGGAGAAAGAGAGACTGCTGGAGCTCCAACGGAGAGAGAGCGAGGTCAGAGAAGCTCAGATGAGAGAAGAGATGGAGGCTCTGCTGAAGGAAAGGGATGAAATGAGGAGAAGATTTCAGGCTGATAAATACAGCTTGATGCTCCAGCTTGAGGAAGAGAAAAGGAACATGGAGAAGAAGACAGAGTGGTTTTACAAAAGGCAGAAGATAGCTGAAGACAGCTGGAAAAAACACTCTGAAGGACTGGAGCAAATCATTCTTGAAGAGGAAAAAGAGCTGGAGACGATGACCGCAGAGGTGGTCAACCTGATAGAAACTGTGGAAGAACTCAAGCAGAAAGCCAGGAATATGGATCCTGAGACGAGGGAGGGGCTGAAGGAAGTCGATAAGAGGCTGAAGAACTTCGGTCCACGCTGGTTCCAGAAGCTCCGTAAGAGGACGAACATCAAGAGAAGACAGGACTTGGAGAAAGAGATAGAGAGACTTGAGCTCCAGCTGAGAGACAGTAAAGCTAGAGAAGCTCGGTCCACAGAAGTGATCAACGTTCTGGTGAAGGAAAGGGTTAAAATGAAGAGAC
Source organism: Hemibagrus guttatus (assembly GCA_033459395.1). Lineage (NCBI taxonomy): Eukaryota > Metazoa > Chordata > Actinopteri > Siluriformes > Bagridae > Hemibagrus > Hemibagrus guttatus. The sequence goes on from JAUCMX010000003.1 coordinate 937,838, forward strand.
ACTTGGAGCTCGGACTGATAATCAACATCTTTCAGACTTCCTCGTACGCGAGTCAAGAGAAACAAGAGCTGATGGAGTGCAATGAGAGAGAAGTTCAGTCAACAAAAGTGATCAACGCTCTGGTGAAGGAAAGGGAGGAAATGAAGAAAGAGCTTCAGGAAGAAAAAAGGAGGATGGTGCTGGAGCTGGAGAAAGAAAGGAAGAACATGGAGAAGGAGAAAAATCAAGAGAGATTCAAGCTCCTGAAGAGAGAGAGACAGGCCACGGAGGAGTTTCTGGTGGTGAATGAACTGAGGAGAAGGTTTCAGGCTGAAAAGGAGAGGATGGAGCAGAAGACTCTGGCGATGGCCACCATGCAGGAGATGACAGAAGAGCTGGAGGCAGGAGAGAAGGAGCTTGAGACAGCTGATAAGAAGCTGAAGCGCTTTCCCATACCGTCCTTCCAGAAGCTCAGGAAGAAGAACAAGAAGAAGACCAAAGAGAGTCAGCAGATGAAGAAAGAGCAAGAGAGAGCAACTCTGGACTTGGCCCTTAGTGACCTTCCTCCTCTCTTTCCAACTGGACAATAAACTTCTGACTTTAGCAGCACTCTGTCTTTGGGTTTGATTTAGAATTCTAGATGAACTGATTTGACTTTAGTCGTGAAATCTCTACGTCTAAGGTGGCTTTAGATCAGTGTTTTTCAACCTTTTATGAGGCATGGCACATTTTTTACATTAAAAAAAATCCCACGGCACACAACCAACCAAACATTTCACAAAATAACACACTGTAGCCTAACACAGTGTATAACTAATGAAAAAATTTAATCTCTCAATTTGTTTATACTCTTTTAATATGAAACCTTGGCTCTCTCATTCACCATTGTGGTTTTTTATTAAAGTTGCCTGTTTCTCAGTGTGTTCACACAGGCGTACAAAATAGTCTGTGCTCTTGGTACTGTTGTCATGAATGAACAAGGTCATTATTGCACTACCTACTGATGTGGAGTATTTCATTACTCTGCCAGTCACTACAGCGCATGCACAGGTGTTCAACAATGGCAAATTATTTGTAGTAACTAAAAAATTATTTTTTTGGACAAATTAAGTGTAATTGGATGATTTCCTATGGCACACCTGACGATCTCTCACAGCACACTTGTGTGCCTCGGCACAGTGGTTGAAAATCACTGCTCTAGATGAGCAGTTTGTTAGTGCATCTGGACGCTAGAATGAAGAAGCTGACCGTAGCCTTTAGCAGCTCCAGCCAAGTCTGTGTATATGATATGATAATATATATGATCACATAAGTCAAGGCATGTGAACTGAACAAAAAGCAATATTCGAAGAAAACAGGAAAACTAATCGCTCACAGAAAAAAATAAGACAAGTGTAAAGATAAAAAAAAGAAAAAAACTGCAAACTGCAAACACAAAATAAACAGCATTCAAAAGATAAATGATGGAAAAGCAAATGTAAAATAAACACCATAAAAAATAAAAGATTAGAAAATTAGATTAAAGAAAATTGAAAAAAAAAAAAAAAAAAGAAAAAAAGCAAAGAAAATCTGAAGAAAAGAAAAAGTAACTAAAGGGAAAATTGGGGGAAAAGTAAATCCTGAAAAAAGAATGACTTCCTGCTGTGTTTTTTTCACCTTCCTGCTTCCTGTTCAGTCTCAGGGCTGTGTTTAACACGCCCTCGTTGACTCCGCCTCTGCACTTCCTCTCGATAGAGTGACCTTCATGGTGTTTAATGCTGCCTGGCCATTCTCTCAGCTGGAGTGAGGGTTGGTGTGACTGGACTTCAGGAAGTGTTTTACTTTATTATGCTCTTTAACAAACCTGCAGGAAGTTGCTCCAGCTGTGTGGCACTTCTGGAGAAAAGAATTTATATCCCTTATTTTTCTTCAAAGGTAGGCTGCTGCTGCAGTGTTGAATGAATGAATCTTATCTGTTATCCAATGAATAAAGTTCAGATGAATCAGAGTCCTCCTGTGAATGGACGCTTCGACTGGACACACCGTTCAGTACCGTTCACAGTCACCATGGGCTGGGCTCGGCATCACAGAATGGAGGTTTCTATAAAACCAATCTACACAAACAGTGCAGAAAGTCCATTTCCCTCTTCTGCTTCTTATCATTGTAAGACTTCTGTCCCTAAAGGGAATATGGGGAACTGTTCTACAATGAACTGATGGACATTTTCCACTGTTTTAGCTCAGTCTGCTTTTAAGGTTATGATTAATTACCATGTTTTTAGCAGTAACACACATCATGAGCTAACACAAAGTACAATGGGGTTTTTAACATAGAAACACGAATCAGGTGACATGAACTCTTACCTTCACCATATTCACGTTGTTGAAATGAATTATTTAACATCCACTTTTACCTTTTTAGCGTTAACTAGAACATTACTGGGAATTTGTACATTATATATATACACACAGTAATTGTGTCTTGTTAACCAAAATAGGCTTTTAACCACAAAATAACAGGATTTATATCAAACCAATTCTTTTTCAATCTCAACATCGCTTATTTGTGCCAATCCAAGGCTTAGTAATGGCACAGACCAAGCTAGCGATTGGCATTAGCGATTATCTGCTAGTGCTAACGCGATTAGCACATAAAATGTGCCATTTATTCATTTGCAGTGACACAAAAAGGCACCAAAGCATGTAAACATTACACATCCTTCTCACAAACTCCTGATGGGTTTTTATGAAAAGTATCTAGACAATAACATCAAGTATGGTGTCATTTCATCTTACCATATTAGCCACAGCTACGAGCTACGAGCTAAACGTGAACATGCTAAACACTCAGCGGGCTTTCGACAAGAAAACTTTCTACAGAGTCTTCACTCCTGTTGTTCACAGTGGATTCTTCAAGTTGCTAGTCTGTTCAGAATTAATATCTGCTTTTCTTAGTCTTATTGTAGTATTTATTAGCTAATCCTCTTGCGCTGAATGCGTACACGAGGAGTGCTCTCATGAAGAAAGAATCAAGGGGCACACACGGCACACGTTCTCGCAGATTACAGCATCAAAGCGTACTCTACTGCACGTGAAGCATCACTACTTAAATAACATATAAAGGCTTAGTAGCCCAATATTTCATATGGCTTACATTGACAAGGGCCAAATTGTGATGGCTAGACCACTGGATCAGAACATCTCCAAAACTGCAGCTCTTGTGGGGTGTTCCCGGTCTGCAGTGGTCAGTATCTATCAAAAGTGGTCCAAGGAAGGGACAGTGGTGAAGCGGAGACAGGGTCATGGGCGGTCGAGGCTCAATGATGCACGTGGGGAGCGAAGGCTGGCCCGTGTGGTCTGATCCAACAGACGAGCTACTGTTGCTCAAAATGCTGAAGAAGTTAATTCTGATAGAATGGTGTCAGAATACACAGTGCATGACGGGTCAGGACTGTTTTGGCAGCAAAAAGAGGGGCCAACACAATATTAGGCAGGTGGTCATAATGGTATGCCTGGTCAGTGTAAATTACATACAATTACAAATTTATCCTTACACTTCCTCTTCTTTGTGTTTTGGTGTACTTTGGCTCATCTGATGGGAAAAGCAAACAATATTATGAACTCCTTTGTATAACTGGTATTATTCTCACCTTACTACATCTCGATGGTAGTAGACTGTTGGTGTTTAGGTGGCAGGGAGTAAGTTTTTTTTAGTGTTCATAGAGTAAAGTAGCACACAAACACACCAAGACATATACAACACTCCATTTTAATACAGCTACACCCCTTTCAGGGTCTATGGTCATTATAATAATAATAATAATAATACATTTTATTTGTGGGCGCCTTTCAAGCTCTCAAGGTCACCTTACAAGAATACATTTAAAAAACAGCATAATATAAAACTTACAAATAGAAAACAAATAATAAAATATTTAAAAATTAATTAACAAAGTGAAAAATAATGGACAAGTTTCAAATATAAAATGCAGTTCTAAACATGTAAGTTTTGAGTCTAGATTTAAAGGTTATCAGAGAGTCTGTACTTCTGATGTCAGCAGGAAGACTGTTCCAGAGGCGGGGTGCAGAGCGACTGAATGCTCTAAGCCCCATGGTGGACAGTCGAGCTGATGGTGTGGTGAGCTGGTTAGCAAAAGAAGATCTGAGTGTACGGCAGGGTGTGTATAATTGGAGAAGGTCAGACAGATACGGTGGAGAAAGATTATGAAGAGCCTTGAAAGTGAATAGCAGAATTTTGAACTCAATGCGAAACTTCACAGGAAGCCAGTGAAGCTGGTGAAGAGCTGGTGTGATATGGTCAATAGAAGGAGTTCCAGTAATAATGCGGGCTGCAGAGTTCTGTACCAGTTGAAGTTTGTGAAGAATTTTAGAAGGCAAGCCAAAAAGAACAGAGTTACAGTAATCTAGACGTGATGTGACAAGGGCATGGACTAATATGGCAGTACTGTGCTGTGTCAAGATTGGGCGGAGGCGATTAATATTGCGAAGATGAAAGTATGCAGACCGAGTGACATTATTAACATGAGCCTCAAATGATAGAGTGCTATCAAGGATGACACCCAAACTCTTTACCTGAGGGGAAGGAAAAACAGTGGAATTATCAATATTAATGAAAAACTATCAACCTTGGCTAAGGTGGACTTGGAGCCAACGAGAAGGACTTCTGTTGTATTGGTATTCATTTGGAGAAAGTTGCAAGAAAACCAGGATTTAATTTCATTTAGACAGACCGAAAGAACAGCAGGAGGAAGCATGGAAGTAGGCTTTGTGGACAGGTAGAGCTGAGTATCATCCGCATAAGAATGAAAATTAATATTATGTTTACGAAAGATATTGCCAAGAGGAAGGAGATAGATCATAAATAAAAGGGGGCCTAGCACGGAACCTTGAGGAACACCGCTAATAACAGAAGATGATTGCGATCTAAAATTTTTAAGCTGAACAAACTCTGAGCGATGGGAAAGATATGATTTAAACCAGTCATGACACGTGCCAGAGATGCCAAGAGAGGCAAGCCGTTCAAGGAGAATGTTATGAGAGATATAGTGTCAAAAGCTGCACTCAGATCCAGAAAAATAAGTATGGTTAAAAGACCAGAATCTGCTGCCATTAAAAGATCGTTTGTGATTTTTACGAGTGCCGTCTCAGTGCTATGAGATGGACGAAAACCAGACTGAAATTCTTCAAACAGGTTGTTGGTATTTAAGTGATCATGAATCTGACCTGCAACTATTTTTTCAAGTATTTTGGATAAAAATGGTAAATTTGAGATATGTGTTTCATTAACTGCCCACTGTGTCAGCCTGACTGAATTCAGCTGTGCTCCTAGTTGTGATGATCATTTCAGAATAAAATTCTGGGCTAGCATCTACTGCAGTTAAAAAAGACAACAACACACCACGCTAATGTAAAATATTCAAATCCTAAAAAAAAGAACTTAAAATCAGATCCACCAACCTCCTCTGAAATGTTTTTCTGGACATCTAACACACGTGATCCTGCTTTCCCCGGCTCCTGGACCACCTCCGAGCATTCTGGGTACAGGAGGATGTATGGCTCTTCATCCATGTCCTTGTTAAATGCTTTCATTTCCTGGACATCAGATTTCAGCAGGTCAGGTGCTGCTACCTGAGGGTCACGAACTAACGGGGTTGTTTTTCCTCTTACAGGTTTTAAATCACCTCCATGTGGCGCCATTATTCCTATCTTTATCTAGGAAAATGAAAGACAAACAATCTGTTTGCTTAGTGGCTTAGTGGTTAGCATGTTTGCCTCACACCTCCAGGGTTGGGGGTTCGATTCCCGCCTCCACCGTGTGTGTTCTCCATGTTAAACAGACATATTCTGCCATGTTCTCCCCGTGCCTCGGGGGTTTCCTCCGGGTGCTCTGGTTTCCTCCCCCAGTCCAAAGACATGCTTCTGGGCTGATTGGAGTCTCTAAATTGCCCGTAGTGTGTGATTGTGTGAGTGAATGAGAGTGTGTGTACCCTGTGATGGGTTGGCACTCCGTCCAGGGTGTATCCTGCCTTGATGCCCAATGACGCCTGAGATGGGCACAGGCTCCCCGTGACCCGAGTGTAGATCGGATATGCGGTAGACAATGAATGAATGAATGAATGAATATTAACTGTTGAGTCGAGGACACTGATTTAACTCAACAGGTTTAGTGACTAGATTTATCACTTATTATTGTCAGATTTCCTTCATTCTCATGGATTCTGTTATTTATCAGCACAATGTTCCTGACAGTCTCATGACACACACCCTGATGACCTCAGCAAGACTGAAAAAGAAGCTTTTTGTAAAAAAGATATAGAAGTCCATATTAATTTCAGAAACAGAGACCTGACATTGTGTTGGATTTTATGGGATTAAATAATAGTATTTTTATGGCATTCATATGCATGTGCAATGGGAAAGATTAAAGAGTACTGCACTAGTAAGAAATATCTACAGCTCACTCGTCCTGGATGGTCCTGCATCGTCCTGCAGCAGGATAGATTCATTCGAGGCTTTTCCTTTGGCAGCATCCTAGCCGGATTCCTAATGCTGATGAAAGGATCTGCCGTGTGTTTTCTTTATCCTTTATCCAAACTACTTCAATTTGTGTTTATAGATTTAAGTTTATATAACGCTTCCATGTCCGGTCTTGGTGCTGTGTGTGAAATCGGTAGAGCACCAGAAAGGGGCGGGGCATTTGCGATTTTGATTGGGATGAATTTCCCAATTTTTACGTTTATTCGATATTAACATGATCAGTGTACAGTGTGCTTGATTGGAATGAAACAGGTTTATTGAGTTAATTTGATTTTTTTGTACATATCTTCTTGAACTTTAGACCATAACTCATGCCTCCTAACTGTTGTAGAGAGGACATTATTAACATTTACATCATTTCCTGTCCAGTGTCACCCAGATGAGTTCCCTTCTGAGACTGGTTCCTCTCAAGGTTTCTTCCTCACATCAGCTCAGGGAGTTTTTCCTCACCACCGTCATTAGGAATAAATGTTAGAGATAAGTAATAACTTTAAACTTTATGATTTTTCTGTTTCTATATTTCTGTAAAGCTGCTTTGAGACAATGTCCACTGTTAAAAGTGCTATAGAAATAAATGGAATTGAATTTGGAAATCATAGTGTCTCTTTACTACAGAGCAAAAGTACTGAATTCTGTCATTAAGCTACTGCAGTAGGGTTCAAACAGACCTGTACAGGGAAGTGAAGACCATTTTATTTACAGATGTTCCACATTCTTGTAGATGTTCATCCCACCAGCTCAGGGCCAGAACAGAGACACAGGCCTTCCATGTACCCTGAGAGATGATGGATCAGTGGATCAGTGCTGGAGGATCTGAGGGAACGACTGCAATGAGGTAAGAGCGTTGGGGTAAAGGATTTGAGGTAAAAGCTTTGAGGTAAGAGCACTGAGGTAAAATGGTTGAGGTCAGAGCGTTGAGGTCAGAGCAAGCTGGTCTATTTTCAGCTCTTTAGACAAACATCAGTGTTTTAACTCGGATGGAGCAGATACAGTGGAGGGAGTCCAGTACAGACAGTGTGTGTGTGTGTGTGTGTGTGTGTGTACACAACTTTACTACAGTGAAAACAATACCAGAAGATGACAGTTTATTTCACATTAATGATTTAACAATAAAAAATAAAGTGATTCTGAAACAAAGCCATAATGCGTTAGAGTGTGTGTGTGTGTGTGTGCGTTTGTGTGTGTTATGTCTCATCATGAGAATGTAAGTATAGAGGCTTGGCTTGCGTCCTGAGTCTCTGCTGTCCTCGAAGCTTCCTGCCTTTCTGAGTGGCCAAACCCAGTGGAGGAAGATACGACTACAGAGAGGGACAGAAATATTATTATTATTATTATTATTATTATTATTATTATTATTATATTATTATTGTTGTTGTTGTTGCTGTTAGAGATGAACTCACAGGTCTGGGATAGGGATTTCTGTAATGCAGTCCTGTAATAAACACACACACACACACACACACACACACACACACACAGCAGGTTAGAAAATCTTCACTGCTAAATGGATTGAAGTGTCTAAGAGTAAACATTTTAACTGACATGAAATATAAGCACATGACTGTTATATGACTTCATAACTAATGACTGAGATGTGATTAGAGGTTACGTCCTGAATAAATGCTGTGTTCTTCTTCTGTAGTGAAGTTCAGAATAACAGATGAAGCACACTCACTCTCACCATCCTGAAGTCAATCATCTTCCTCAAACAGCACGAGCCCTAGTGTTTTATTCCTCTTACACCACAGCGTCTTACCAACAATTACATTTCTTCTGTTTATTCAAGTGTCACCACATCAATTAACCATAGTTTTTAATCTGTTTATTATCACGTCCCTGTGAACGAGACGTTGCTATGGAAACGATAAGGTATGAGAGCAAGTGCATTAATATAAACCTGCGCTACAGTCAGAGAAGCTGTTAGAGAGAATTAATCAACACCTCCTGACCGATCAGAGTCCAGAACTCAGCAGCTCTGTTATGTAAACAGTGCTAACACTTTAGAATAAAACAGAATCAACAGCCAGGCAAAAAAAAAAGTAAAATACTTAAATCAGAATTTGTGTGATTATCAGTTTCTCTCTCAGGTAAAGTATAAATCTTTAAAAGGTACTTAACGTGTAGTAAAGTAGTGTTAATAAAGACTGCAGTGTGTCACTCACCGAGCTCTATCCGAGCCTCACACTCCGCTACACACTTACTGATTAACTCTGGGTCTGTCAGCTGAAACACACACAAACACACACACACACACACACACACACACACACACACACAATAGTTTAATCTCTTACTGAGACAAATATTCACATGAATCATATTACCTTCTGTAGCTTTATTTGTAGAGCTCTTTGCATGAAGTGTGCTTTAAGATGGAAATGTTTCTCATTAGTAGTGGAACATTCTCTAATCAATCAAACCCTCTCAAACTGTTTATTTGTACATTAATAGTGCAGCAGTTTGTTCACTAATAATGAAAATTAAAGCGCTTTGAGTTCACGGCGGTTCCCTGAGGATCCACCAGAGGGCAGTGTGGCTTTAATTAAACAAACACACACAGTGAGAATACAACTAGAATCTGGACAGTGACGAGGAGGCTTTTTAATGGCCTGAAACATATAATCACTGCATACTGCACAGATTACTGACCCACAGCCTGAGACGCAGACATGGTGTTCACCACACGCTGGACTTCTGACCGTTCAAACAAATTCTTCCTACTTTCTCCAAGTCAAATCACTTGGCTCGTCTCACGACTAAGAGACGACTCTTTCAACTCCTGAAAGGTTCGTTTACGATTTTCTGCATTGAGAAGATCTGATCCATGCAACAAAAGCAACATGAAACTTCACTAAGACCCTTACTCAGTGCTTACTGAAGATGACCATCAGATCAAAGAGATGTCAGAATGAGGTTTCCATGATAACTCTGACTGAATGACACTGTAAGAGTAACAGCTTTTCTCAATCTACAAAAAAAGTAGAAGTCAACAGTAAAGAGCTGAATCAGTAAAGCGACTCATCTAGCAAGTCAACTTTAGACCTGAGTGAGTGTGAGAAACACCTTGTATCACCTTACACACACGCATGTGTGTTCGTGTGTTAGTGCCACGTACGTGTTGGTTCCGTCTGAACAGCGAGCGTGCCTCCTGCGTGATGTACTTCCTCTCTGTCTCTGTATCATGTGCAAATCCTGACTGAGCCTGCCAGTTGCGAGCGAGCCGGAGAACCTGCCGGTACAGAGCCAGAACTTCCACACGCCCCAACGCCATCACCATCAGCCACTACAGAGCGGACACAGACACACACACACAGAGCAGCTGAGATCCTAAAGGCTTTTTCTTGTTGTAGTGTTGTTACTGAAAATGACTGAGTGATGTGAAGACCAGGATGTCCTCCTAATCGAGTAATCTCAGATCAGCTTTTTAATGTAGCTAATAATCTTATGGCCTCTAGTTTACAAACAGACCTGCTGAGGGTTTCTGTATGACCCCTGTATGTTATCTATAAACAAGAACAATGACATCATACCACGATATAACTAGATAAAACTGGGGAAAATAAACTATAATCAACACAGCCGGCTGTATTCGCCTGTTATCTGTGCTACTGTTTGCATTATAATGATGTACTTTAATCTGTCACTCAGTGTTTACATTTACATACCTTTATCATCTATTATGGGATAAGCAAAATATAAATAAATTATAAAATTAACAAAAAAAATACTGTACAACATATGGTAATTTATTAAATAAGGAAAACAAAACAATTGTGACAAGCAAAAAATGTCATAAATGTGATATTTATGTAATGAAAGACAATAATAATAATAACAGAGAGAACCGCACTTACCTCTTATGTTTATTACCCTGTCGCAGAACGATGACGTCACGCTGTATTCGGGTTGGTGAAATGTGCGCTGCTAGTGCGCAGCCCCCGTGCTTTTACACCTTCACCAACTGCATCATATATACGCAGAACCGACACTAGGACGATTTATATGTTTTTAAATCAGATTAACCATTTTTCATATTTCGTTTTTAATATATCTCTTTCCTTACTTAAAAACTTGTTTTATGTACGAGTCAGAAACTAGCACCAAGAACGAGTTGACACGTTTAAAGAGTCGTCTCAATAATTCATTTCATTCAATTCATTCGTTTAAAGAGCTGACAATCAGAAGCGTTCACAAACTACATAACAGAGCAGGATAAAGACACTGAGAGGTATATTGTACACGGAAAAAATTGTTTATTTATGTATTTATTTATTTGCCAGAATCATATTAAGTAAAATAATACATGTTTAACATTACACAAAACATTATTAAAAGTGCAAAAGCCTTTTAAATATATTTTTCTTAATAAAATTATAGTTTGTACTTAATGTTACATTCTGATTTATTCTCTTTTTTTGCACAATTTAATAAGCTAGTTGCTTAAACGCAATGAAATATTTTATAAAAACAACAGCACGGTTTAGTTGCGGTTGCAGGAAGTGACGCACGATGCGGAAGTGACGCGGGGAAAATTCCCATAATGTTCAGTCATTGAGTAAAGAGGAGCAGAAGAGGAACACAAAGGAGTGTGTGATGTCGGGCTCACCGGAGTGTGTGTGCGCGAGTGCGAGTGTGTTTGCAAGAGAGTGTGAGTATATCGAAGTGGAGGGTTAGAGAGAGAGAGAGAGAGAGAGAGAGAGAGAGAGAGAGAGAGAGAGAGAGAGAGAGAGTGTGTGTGTGTGTGTGTGTGTGTGTGTGTGTGTGTGTGTGTGTGTGTGTGTGTGTGTTATAGAGAGCGGAGTGTGTGTGCGCGCCCGCGCGTGTACCTTGATTACAGCAGGGACTGTGTGTGTGTGTGTGTGTGTGTGTGTGTGTGTGTGTGTGTGTGTGTGTGTGTGTGGAGAGAGAGAGAGAGAGAGAGTGTGTGAGTGTGAGTGTGAGTGAGAGTGAGTGAGTGAGTGACTGAGACCCGGGGGCTGATGTGAAACTCCTCTCCGTGTAAAGGTGAGTTTTTATCTCTAATCAAACTCTATAATGTGTGTGTGTGTGTGTGTGTGTGTGTGTGTGTGTGTGTGTGTGTTGGGGGGTGTCAACTTTTGCGCTGGTTAGCCTCTATGCTAACGCTAATGCTAACGCTAGTTTGTTTTAACTTTTGTTTGTATAAAGTTTAGATTAAACAGCGGTGTTGAGGTGTAGATAGAAGCGGCAGTTGTGTAATAAAGAGATCAGTGTGTGTAATGTTTACACTAACCCTGATCTCACAGTAACTCTGGAGTTTAAAACTTTCTCGTTTCGCGGTAAAGCCATTACTTTAGCATCTAACACTCTTAAGAATTCAGAATAAACTCCACTCTACAGTACTAATCATTCTATCACTCTAGAATTCTGCAAACTATTCACATTTACCTTACACCTGTGTGTGTGTGTGTGTGTGTGTGGTGTTTACTTACTTTTATATGTGCACTCTGGGTATTAAAGTGTCTAAAACACACACCACTTTTGATTAAAGTAAATGCTTCAACACACACACACACACACACACACACACACACAGCACTGAGTGTTTATACGATGTGTGTAAAACAGTTCACTTCAGAGCAGTCAGATTTCACACACCTAAACACTTTATTCTCTTAAACACATGATAACTGGATCTGTGTGTGTGTGCATGCGTGTGTGCGTGCGTGTGTGTCTGTGTCTGTGCGTGTGTGTCTGTGTGCATGTGTGTGTTTGTTTTTGTGTATGTGTTTATGCCTGTGAATGTGTGTTTGTCTACGCTGTGTCTGTATATCTGCACCTGTGTGTATTTGTGTCATGTGTGTGTATATGGTTGTGATCATGTCTGTTCATCTGTGTGCTTGTGTGTGCGTGTGCTTGTGTGTGTGCATCTGTTTGTATCTGTGTGTTACTCCTTTGTATGTTTGTGTGAGTGTGTACAAGTGTGTGTGTGTGTGTGTGCATGTTTGTGTGGTGTTTTGCCCTGACATGCCCAGACTGAAGTGTCCCTCATTACAGATAAACAGAGTTTCATTAACACACACGCACACACACACACACACACACACACACACACACACACACACACACACACACACACTTCTCATTCAGTAGTAAACACACTTTTCCAGAGTGTGAGTGGATCAGTGAGGAGAGTGGTTGATGAAGCCGTGACCGAGCCGAGGGGAAGGTGACGTCTCTGACACACTGCTCGCGGTCAGCGCTTGACCCAAACCCCAACTGACCAGGATAATACGTGTTAGTTAGCATAGTGTCATAACATAACATACTGATTAGCGCAGTAATCCACACTGAGGAACATTCACAAACATGGTTCATCTCTGCACACTAATTAACCCAGCTAGTGAAGGAGTGTAGTGACATCATCGGGGAGTGTAGTGACATCATCGGGGAGTGTAGTGACATCATCGGGGAGTGTAGTGACATCATCGGGGAGTGTAGTGACATCATCGGGGAGTGTAGTGACATCATCGGGGAGTGAAGGAGTGTAGTGCCATCATCGGGGAGTGAAGGAGTGTAGTGCCATCATCGGGGAGTGAAGGAGTGTAGTGACATCATCGGGGAGTGTAGTGACATCATCGGGGAGTGTAGTGACATCATCGGGGAGTGTAGTGACATCATCGGGGAGTGTAGTGACATCATCGGGGAGTGTAGTGACATCATCGGGGAGTGTAGTGCCATCATCGGGGAGTGAAGGAGTGTAGTGCCATCATCGGGGAGTGATGGAGTGTAGTGACCACATCAGGGAGTGAAGGAGTGTAGTGACCACATCGGGGAGTGAAGGAGTGTAGTGCCATCATCGGGGAGTGATGGAGTGTAGTGCCATCATCGGGGAGTGAAGGAGTGTAGTGACATCATCGGGGAGTGTAGTGACCACATCGGGGAGTGAAGGAGTGTAGTGCCATCATCGGGGAGTGATGGAGTGTAGTGCCATCATCGGGGAGTGATGGAGTGTAGTGCCATCATCGGGGAGTGAAGGAGTGTAGTGACATCATCGGGGAGTGAAGGAGTGTAGTGACATCATCGGGGAGTGAACTAATGGATAAACGACCACACCGTGAGCTCGACGTAGCAATGGCGTCTCTGTGAGAAACAGATCATGTGATTGACAGAGTAACTTGTCACAGACTTTTCCCTCGAGTACACACACACACACACACACACACACACACACACACACACAGAGCCTAACGCTGCAGGATGTGTGTGTGGGGAATTTCGTTATTGCGAGGTTGTTGTCTGTGGACGAGTGTGTCGTAATCTCGGCCGTGTCACAAACCACACACACACTGAGATGATGGAGCTCACACTGCAGCAGCCATGTTTCTGATCTTCTCTAATAATTTCTGACGCCAACACACAAATTATTTCCAACTGATTATTACTGATATTGTGTAATGATGAAGAGGAAGAGGAGGAGGAGGAAGAGGGGGTGCAGTCAGTAAAACTCACCTGTTATTAGAAGGTGAGAAGATGAAGAACGAAGCATTTTTAGATTGTGGAAATGGTGAAAGAAACAAAGCACTCTGGGTATTAAAGTGTTTAAAACACACACCACTTTTGATTAAAGTAAATGGTTCAACACACACACACACACACAGAGCACTGAGTGTTTATACGATGTGTGTAAAACAGTTCACTCCAGAGCAGTCAGATTTCACACACCTAAACACTTTATTCTAACAGATGATAACTGGATCTGTGTGTGTGTGTGTGTGTGTGTGTGTGTGCATGTCTGTGTGTGTTTATGCAAGTATGTCTGTGAATGTGCATGTATGTTTGTCAGCAGTGTCTCTGCGCCTGTGTCTATTTGTGTTGTGTGTGTGTGTGTGTGTGTGTGTGTGTGTGTCTGCACCTGTGTGTATTTGTGTTGTGTGTGTGTGTGTGTGTGTGTGTCTGTGCATCTGTCTGTGTATGTATCTACATGCATGTGTCTGTTCCTCTTGTGTATGTGTGAGTGTGCACAAGCGTGTGTGTGTTCCTCTTGTGTATGTGTGAGTGTGCACAAGCGTGTGTGTTCCTCTTGTGTGTGTGAGTGTGCACAAGCGTGTGTGTTCCTCTTGTGTATGTGTGAGTGTGCACAAGCGTGTGTGTTCCTCTTGTGTATGTGTGAGTGTGCACAAGCGTGTGTGTGTTCCTCTTGTGTATGTGTGAGTGTGCACAAGCGTGTGTGTTCCTCTTGTGTATGTGTGAGTGTGCACAAGCGTGTGTGTGTGTTCCTCTTGTGTATGTGTGAGTGTGCACAAGCATGTGTGTTCCTCTTGTGTATGTGTGAGTGTGCACAAGCGTGTGCGTGTGTGTTCCTCTTGTGTATGTGTGAGTGTGCACAAGCGTGTGTGTGTTCCTCTTGTGTATGTGTGAGTGTGCACAAGCGTGTGTGTGTTCCTCTTGTGTATGTGTGAGTGTGCACAAGCGTGTGTGTGTTCCTCTTGTGTATGTGTGAGTGTGCACAAGCGTGTGTGTTCCTCTTGTGTATGTGTGAGTGTGCACAAGCGTGTGTGTTCCTCTTGTGTATGTGTGAGTGTGCACAAGCGTGTGTGTGTTCCTCTTGTGTATGTGTGAGTGTGCACAAGCGTGTGTGTGTTCCTCTTGTGTATGTGTGAGTGTGCACAAGCGTGTGTGTGTTCCTCTTGTGTATGTGTGAGGTGCACAAGCGTGTGTGTGTTCCTCTTGTGTATGTGTGAGTGTGCACAAGCGTGTGTGTGTTCCTCTTGTGTATGTGTGAGTGTGCACAAGCGTGTGTGTGTTCCTCTTGTGTATGTGTGAGTGTGCACAAGCGTGTGTGTTCCTCTTGTGTATGTGTGAGTGTGCACAAGCGTGTGTGTTCCTCTTGTGTATGTGTGAGTGTGCACAAGCGTGCGTGTGTGTTCCTCTTGTGTATGTGTGAGTGTGCACAAGCGTGTGTGTGTTCCTCTTGTGTATGTGTGTGTGCACAAGCGTGTGTGTGTTCCTCTTGTGTATGTGTGAGTGTGCACAAGCGTGTGTGTGTTCCTCTTGTGTATGTGTGAGTGTGCACAAGCGTGTGTGTGTTCCTCTTGTGTATGTGTGAGTGTGCACAAGCGTGTGTTCCTCTTGTGTATGTGTGAGTGTGCACAAGCGTGTGTGTTCCTCTTGTGTATGTGTGAGTGTGCACAAGCGTGTGTGTGTTCCTCTTGTGTATGTGTGAGTGTGCACAAGCGTGTGTGTGTTCCTCTTGTGTATGTGTGAGTGTGCACAAGCGTGTGTGTGTTCCTCTTGTGTATGTGTGAGTGTGCACAAGCGTGTGTGTGTTCCTCTTGTGTATGTGTGAGTGTGCACAAGCGTGTGTGTGTTCCTCTTGTGTATGTGTGAGTGTGCACAAGCGTGTGTGTGTTCCTCTTGTGTATGTGTGAGTGTGCACAAGCGTGTGTGTTCCTCTTGTGTATGTGTGAGTGTGCACAAGCGTGTGTGTGTTCCTCTTGTGTATGTGTGAGTGTGCACAAGCGTGGTGTGTTCCTCTTGTGTATGTGTGAGTGTGCACAAGCGTGTGTGTGTTCCTCTTGTGTATGTGTGAGTGTGCACAAGCGTGTGTGTGTTCCTCTTGTGTATGTGTGAGTGTGCACAAGCGTGCGTGTGTTCCTCTTGTGTATGTGTGAGTGTGCACAAGCGTGTGTGTGTTCCTCTTGTGTATGTGTGAGTGTGCACAAGCGTGTGTGTGTTCCTCTTGTGTATGTGTGAGTGTGCACAAGCGTGGGGTGTTTCCTCTTGTGTATGTGTGAGTGTGCACAAGCGTGGTGTGTTCCTCTTGTGTATGTGTGAGTGTGCACAAGCGTGGGGTGTTCCTCTTGTGTATGTGTGAGTGTGCACAAGCGTGTGTGTGTTCCTCTTGTGTATGTGTGAGTGTGCACAAGCGTGTGTGTGTTCCTCTTGTGTATGTGTGTGTGCACAAGCGTGTGTGTGTTCCTCTTGTGTATGTGTGTGTGCACAAGCGTGTGTGTGTTCCTCTTGTGTATGTGTGAGTGTGCACAAGCGTGTGTGTGTTCCTCTTGTGTATGTGTGAGTGTGCACAAGCGTGTGTTCCTCTTGTGTATGTGTGAGTGTGCACAAGCGTGTGTGTGTGTGTTTTCCTCTTGTGTATGTGTGAGTGTGCACAAGCGTGTGTGTTCCTCTTGTGTATGTGTGTGTGCACAAGCGTGTGTGTTCCTCTTGTGTATGTGTGAGTGTGCACAAGCGTGTGTGTGTGTTCCTCTTGTGTATGTGTGTGTGCACAAGCGTGTGTGTGTGTTCCTCTTGTGTATGTGTGAGTGTGCACAAGCGTGTGTGTTCCTCTTGTGTATGTGTGAGTGTGCACAAGCGTGTGTGTTCCTCTTGTGTATGTGTGAGTGTGCACAAGCGTGTGTGTTCCTCTTGTGTATGTGTGAGTGTGCACAAGCGTGTGTGTGTGTTCCTCTTGTGTATGTGTGAGTGTGCACAAGCGTGTGTGTGTGTTCCTCTTGTGTATGTGTGAGTGTGCGCAAGCGTGTGTGTGTGTTCCTCTTGTGTATGTGTGAGTGTGCGCAAGCGTGTGTGTGTGTTCCTCTTGTGTATGTGTGAGTGTGCGCAAGCGTGTGTGTGTGTTCCTCTTGTGTATGTGTGAGTGTGCACAAGCGTGTGTGTGTTCCTCTTGTGTATGTGTGAGTGTGCACAAGCGTGTGTGTGTGTTCCTCTTGTGTATGTGTGAGTGTGCGCAAGCGTGTGTGTGTGTTCCTCTTGTGTATATGTGAGTGTGCACAAGCGTGTGTGTTCCTCTTGTGTATGTGTGAGTGTGCACAAGCGTGTGTGTTCCTCTTGTGTATGTGTGAGTGTGCACAAGCGTGTGTGTGTTCCTCTTGTGTATGTGTGAGTGTGCACAAGCGTGTGTGTGTTCCTCTTGCGTATGTTTGTGACGGCGTGAGATGATGTTGCTCAGTGTAGTGAAGACGTGGTGATGGTGATATGACCGTGCCTCTCTGTCTCTCAGGCTAACGGATGCTGACTTCTGGGCGATGGACCCCTCTCAGATGACACCGCTGTCCTCAGCTCTGGCGCTCGGGTGAGTCACGTGATCGGAGCATTTCCGTTTATCCGAACACTCCCACTATCCCACATCACCCAGATGAGGATGAGTTCCCTTTACAGTCCTCTCATCGTGTCTCAGGGAGATTCTCACCTCAGGCTTGGTCATTAGGGATAAATATTTAAAAATGAAAAAAAAAGAATTTTAATTTCTAAAATTTTAAGTGTGTATTCTGAGCTTATATATTTCTTTCTTCTGACAATGTTTATTAGCACTTTACACATGAAGCTGAATTGAAGTGAATCGAGGAGGATGTGGTGACTGATTCATTTGGACATGGTGACTGATTCCGAGTCGATTCATTAGGGTGGATTTGACTCTGATTTGACGTTGTATGATTGGAATCTAAATCTGATTCCACTTTGTTAAAACTGCAATGATGGTCTGTTAGAGTCTGATTGATTTAATCTGTCGAGACTGAATATGAATGTCTGATGTGTGAAGATGGTGAGTCTGATCCATTAAGGTGTTTTGCAGGAATCGGACTCTTGGATCCTGCTTACATTAGATCTGTGGAGATTAAAACTGACTCTGATTCAGCAGGGTTTGGTGTCATCTGTCCATTCCTGCGTGTGAAGATGGAGTCTGAAGCTGTGTCTGAAATCTCGTACTTAATACCGCCTGCGTCCGAGTCAGTACCGCCTGCGTCCGAGTCAGTACCGCCTGCTCAGCAGTTGATACAGTACACACTGGTCAGTGTCTGTGTGTAGCATGACCACAGTCTGAACACACTACATCCACTGTGTTGTCACATGACCTTCGACATCACACACCTGTTTTTTTTTTTTTTTTACTAGTTAACAGGTTACTCAGGTGATGATAAACACGTACAGTTTAACCACAAGGAGCAGCTTTTAATACCGATAGCATTTACACTTGAAAAGAGTCGACTTCTGCCATGTTTGATTCTGCCAGCTCTTCTGCACCGGCCCTGGTGCATTATGGGATAGCGCAGTGTGCACTGGCTCCATTCTGCAGAATCTCGGTCCAGTGAGTATTTCTCACCTACTGTTTCCTGCTCCTGTGGTGTGCTGCTCTTCACCTGCTCTACAGTACTGGGATATTCGGACACAGCTTGACACTCTGGTGGTGATTTGTGAAGATGGTGACCGACTCTGACTCTTTAATGGTTAAATTTATATGAAATATTTGTTCATGTATGTTGTCTGACTTTGAGGCCCTGGTCACACCTCCCATTGACCTGTGCGATGTTTGTTTTTGTGTCACTGCACACCTGATGTGGCTGATCTTGAAGACATAACTGATCCAGTTCACATGCTGTCCACTTACCGTCTGATCACCAGGTGTGTTAATGCTCTGATTCTTTAATGTGTGGAGATTAATCTAACTCCCTGATGTGGTGTTATGGGTGGAGACTCTGTTGGTTGTGCTAATGCGCTGTACGCTGACTCACTGGACTGGTGGTTCTGGAGTGGTGAGATCTCTCTCCACTTGTTTCTCAGTAGAGCTGATGAAGTTCCACAGAGTAGAGAAATGGTTTCAGGAATCTAGGCAGGCTCTCTGCGTTTGACTCGGCCCTGCTGGAGTGTCGAAACACCACGGGGAGTGTTGCTGTTGCACAATACGCATTCACGGCTATGCGCAAATCGTTATCCAGCCACACCGCCGACCCCGCCCAGTGACTCATTCTCATAATGACCTCACTTACGTGTGATTTAACACTAATCGGACAGTGACTGCTCATGTACACTTCTATGTTTATTTATAGTATAGAGCTGTGCCATGTGACTTACTCTCCAGTGTCATTGCTACTGCATGAAGATGAGCTGATCAGAAGAAACTAGACACAGGTAGACCGGTTAGCAAGGCTAGGATCAGTTTATATTTTCTTGCCAATGGTTCAGATATGACTTCAATTAAACTAAAACCTGAAAACACAGCTCTGATTCAGTAAGCCAAGATTGTTAGGGCATGACGACTTATCTCTTTTTGACTTTTACTAGCATGCTGACTGATTCATATTTAGCAAAGCAAGTGGTTCTGATTCAGTGCAGCATGGTGACTGGTTCTGATTTGGGAGGGCACGGTACATGGTTCTGATTCGGTAGAGCACAGTGCCTGGTTCTGATTCAGTACAGCATGGTGATTGATAGTGATTTTATCAAACACTCTGACTGACTCAGTATCTCCGTGTTATTCTTTAGGGCATGGTGACCGCTGTCAGGTGGCGTTTAGCCGGAGCCCAGCGGGCCTGAGGAGGAGTGTCAGGAAGGAGAAGGCGTGATAGAGGAAGAGAAAGACAGGAGGACAGAGAGCGTGAGGACACCATGGGCCAGTGTGTGAATAAATGTAAGAACCCCACATCCTCTCTGGGCAGTAAAAGTGGTGAAAAGGATGCTGGGAAGTCCCATGGCAAAAAAGGAAGTGGAGGAGGAGGAGGAGGAGGAGGGCCCAGAGAGGAGGCCAAGTTTCCTGCCGATGTCAACGGCACCAAATCACCAGAGGTTACCACAGACACCTCTGCGACCACGCCCCTTTCTGACGTGAGGAGGGAAGAGACTGCACAAGACGGGGAGGGGCTTTCGCTGGCTCGGATAGAGGAGATGTTCATGCGTTATAAGGACGAGCATGAGGATGCCATTTTGGAAGAAGGAATGGAGCGTTTTTGTAATGACCTGTACGTGGACCCGGCCGAGTTCAAGGTCCTGGTGCTGGCCTGGAAGTTTCAGGCTGCAACCATGTGCAAGTTCACAAGGTAAGGCGTTTGTGTGTGAGTGTCACTGAACGTCTTAAATGTGATTTCTAGACTATTTTGTATTTTGAAAAAAATGTTTTTCTCCAGTATTTTAATTCTCTCTTTCTCTCTCTCTCTCTCTCTCTCTCTCTCTCTCTCTCTCTCTCTCTCTCTCTCCAGACATGAGTTTGTGGAGGGCTGTAAGGCGATCCGTGCCGATTCTGTGCAGGGGATCTCTCAGCGTTTCTCAGCCATGTTAGACGAGTGTCGATCTGAGGAGAACTTTAAGGACCTGTATCGATTCACGTTCCAGTTCGGGCTGGACTGTGGCGAGGGCCAGCGCTCACTGCAGCGCTGCATTGCCATTGCCCTCTGGAGGCTGGTGTTCACACTGGACATGCCACCGGTGCTCGATCGCTGGCTCGACTTCCTGTCGGAGAACCCATGCGGCGTGCGTGGCATCTCACGCGACACCTGGAACATGTTCCTCAACTTCACACAGAGCGTCGGGCCTGACCTGAGCAACTACAGCGAGGACGAGGCCTGGCCCAGCCTCTTCGACTCCTTCGTGGAATGGGAGAACGAGCAGCGCAGGAGGGAACAGGAGTGGCCAGAGACAGAGGGAGGGGCTGGGAAGACGGAATTCACCGCCGAGCCCGAGCCCACGGCGTGAGGGGAACAGAACACTGGGCTTGAAGCATACAGGAGAACACAGAGTCCCTGAGAGTGCAGCATGATGGGAAAACAGGGCCAGAACTGATAAACACCCAGCGTGGGCTCTAAGCACAGCTCAGCATGGCACCGCACAGCATGATGGGAAACTGTGAAGCAATGGGATGGATGAGAAGAGTATTATACCCAGAACTTTATAAGTGTGTGATGATCTGATGACGCTGATGGTCATTTTATATTTTTAGGCTTCACTGTAAACGTAACGGACATCCTCCTATTCCCCCCGGAGTTATTTTATCGAAAGGGCTCCAGAAAAACGAAATTGTGTTTTTTAGCACTTCTATTTAAGTTATTGTTTTTATTTCTTTTAATTTCTGCGGTATTTTAAAAAAAAAAAGTTCTTCACTATTCTTACACCACACCAAGCACCAGACGCGTCCCAGACGTCTGTCACCATGGCGGCACCGTGACCTTTGACCTTTTGTTGCTTATAAAATAAGGGAAATTTTTTTCAATATTTACAAAATGATGTCAGGATGAGGGAGAGATCAGGGCAGGGCTTTAACGGTTAACTCCAGCACACAGCATCTACACTTTTACTGGTTATTATCAGAAATACTCACACTCTCTCTCTCTCTCTCTCTCTCTCTCTCTCTCTCTCTCTCTCTCTCTCTTCCCTCCATCTCCATTTCTCTCCCTCTCATCTCCATCCCCCCCGTCCTCCACTTCTCTGTAATTTAATACAGGTTATTTGCAGTCGAAGGTCGAACTTTATCTGCTCTGATTTTTGCGGCTTACACTTTTTCCCTTGCAGTGATTTCATTTCGTATTCATTTTGTCTGGTTTTATATAAAGATGCTACAATTTATAACTAATAAAAGTGTGTGAAATTGGGCAGTGGACTACACAAACTGTCAGCTCTGCTTATTTATTATTATTTACTTTATGACTTACTTATTGTATTATTTTGTGTTTATTCATGACCTTTAGTGTTTCTCTGTTTAGAGTTGAGAGA
>JAUCMX010000003.1:964806-984806 GCA_033459395.1 Hemibagrus guttatus
GGGAGGCTTACATCAGGAAAGAAGAACTCATGTTTGGCCATAATAACAATAATGTAGGATCTTTTTTTCTTATTTCAGGAGTAACTGTTACTCCCCTTCAAGCCATGATGAGGAGATACTCAGTCTTATTCACTTTACTGGTCACTGCTCACAATGTTATGCCTTTATTAAATTGGTGTGTAACTGAAATAAATGTGTTTTAATCCTAACAGTGTAATCTTCAACAGCGTCTCCTCATACAGCATACAGCAAAAGACACAAATGATTTCCACAATTATCTAGAGTTTTACTCTGAATTTTTATCTAAATTATTTTAAGATAATTTGTGTTGAGTGATTAATGTTGGCAGAACTGTATTTATTTAGGTATTAGATGTAACTCTATAACATTATAAATAAGTATAACAAAAGTGACTCATAATATAACAACAGTAACATGTTAACTTGTAAAGAGATGTTTTTTTCACCTGGTTTAGGTGGGAAGAGAGGTGTGTAAGTCTCACTCAGAACCAGAACCTGCTGAAAGGCTGCTACTCAACCTCCACCAGGTCAAAGTGAGTGACAGTGAACCGCTTTAAATATGGAAGTATAATAGTGCCAAAATTCTTGAAAGCAGAATAGCATGTTGAATCACATGAACTGAATAAAAACTTGTCACAAAAAAGAAGTCTGAATTTTTTTGCTTTGCTATTTGATCTGAATGAAAAAAATCCTTACAGCTTTTACAAAAAAATAAAATAAATAAATCTTCATTATTTTTCAACCTCACAAATTCAGGTCGACAAAATGCCAGCCTTCAAATTCAGCTCTTACTCAGAGCCATTTCTCTGCTGACCCCAAACATCATCACATCACCATCACTGACCCCAAACATCACCATCACTGACCCAAAGCATCATCACCATCACTGGCCCAAAGCATCATCACCATCACTGACCCCAAACATCATCACATCACCATCACTGAAAAACCCCAAAACATCATCACCATCACTGACCCTAAACATCACCATCACTGACCCCAAACATCATCACCATCACTGACCCTAAACATCACCATCACTGACCCCCAAACCCTCATCCCAAAAATCACCATCACTGACCCCAAACATCATCACCATCACTGACCCCAAACATCACCATCACTGACCCAAAACATCCCTCACCAGCACTGACCCCCAAAATATCACCAGCACTGACCCCAAAACATCACCATCACTGACCCCAAAACATCACCATCACTGACCCAAACATCACCAGCACTGACCCCAAACATCACCATCACTGACCCCCAAAAAACCCTCATCCCAAAAATCACCATCACTGACCCCAAACATCATCACCAGCACTGACCCCAAACATCACCAGCACTGACCCCAAAACATCCCTCACCATCACTGACCCAAAACATCACCATCACTGACCCCAAAACATCACCAGCACTGACCCCAAACATCACCAGCACTGACCCCAAACATCATCACCATCACTGACCCCAAACATCACCATCACTGACCCCAAAAAATCATCACCATCACTGACCCCAAACATCACCATCACTGACCCCCAAAAACCCGCATCCCAAAAATCACCATCACTGACCCCAAAACATCCCCCAATCCCAAAAACCCCCAAACACTGACCCCAAACATCATCACCAGCACTGACCCCAAACATCACCAGCACTGACCCAAAACATCATCACACCCTCACTGACCCAAAACATCATCACCATCACTGACCCCAAACATCATCACCAGCACTGACCCCAAACATCACCAGCACTGACCCCAAACATCATCACCAGCACTGACCCCAAACATCACCATCACTGGCCCCAAACATCATCACCAGCACTGACCCCAAACATCACCAGCACTGACCCCAAACATCACCATCACTGACCCAAAACATCATCACCATCACTAACCCAAAACATCATCACATCACCATCACTACCCAAAACATCATCACCATCACTGATCCAAAACATCATCACCATCACTGACCCCAAACATCATCACCAGCACTGACCCCAAACTCATCACCATCACGCCCTAAACATCACCATCACTGACCCCAAACTCATCACCATCACCATCACTGACCCAAAACACATCACCATCACGACCCCAAACATCAATCACTGACCCCAAACATCAAACACCAACACATCATCACCATCACTGACCCAAACATCACCATCACGACCCCAAACATCATCACCATCACTGACCAAACATCACCATCACTGACCCAAACATCATACCATCACTGACCCAACATCACCATCACTGACCCCAAACATCATCACCATCACTGACCCAAACATCACCATCACTGACCCCAAACATCATCACCATCACTGACCCCAAACATCACCATCACTGACCCCAAACATCATCACATCACCATCACTGACCCCAAACATCATCACCATCACTGACCCCAAAACACATCACCATCACTGACCCCAAACATCATCACCATCACTGACCCCAAAATCATCACCACACTGACCCCAAACATCACCATCACTGACCCCAAACATCATCACCATCACTGACCCAAACATCACCATCACTGACCCCAAACATCATCACCATCACTGACCCCAAATCATCACCATCACTGACCCAAAACATCATCACATCACCATCACTGACCCCAAACATCATCACCATCACCGACCCCAAACATCACCACACTGACCCCAAACATCATCACCATCACTGACCCCAAACATCACCATCACTGACCCCAAACATCACCATCACTGACCCCAAACATCATCACCATCACTGACCCCAAACATCATCACCATCACTGACCCCAAACATCACCATCACTGACCCAAACATCATCACCATCACTGACCCCAAACATCATCACCATCACTGACCCAAAAACATCATCCCCCATCACCATCACTGACCCAAAACATCATCACCATCACTGACCCCAAACATCATCACCATCACTGACCCAAAACACATACATCACCATCACTGACCCCAAACATCATCACCATCACTGACCCCAAACATCATCACCATCACTGACCCCAAACATCACCATCACTGACCCCAAACATCATCACCATCACTGACCCCAAACATCACCATCACTGACCCCAAACATCATCACCATCACTGACCCCAAACATCACCAGCACTGACCCCAAACATCACCATCACTGACCCAAAACATCATCACCATCACTAACCCAAAACATCATCACATCACCATCACTGACCCAAAACATCATCACCATCACTGACCCAAAACATCATCACCATCACTGACCCCAAACATCATCACCATCACTGACCCCAAACATCACCAGCACTGACCCCAAACATCACCATCACTGACCCCAAACATCATCACCATCACTGACCCCAAACATCACCATCACTGACCCAAAACATCATCACCATCACTGACCCAAAACATCATCACATCACTGACCCCAAACATCAGCATCACACATCACCATCACTGACCCCAAACATCATCACCATCACTGACCCCAAAACATCACCATCACCGACCCCAAACATCATCACCATCACTGACCCCAAACATCATCACCATCACCGACCCTAAACATCACCATCACTGACCCCAAACTCATCACATCACCATCACGACCCCAAACATCAAATCACTGACCCCAAACATCATCACATCACCATCACTGACCCCAAAACATCATCACCATCACTGACCCCAAAAACACATCACCATCACCGACCCCAAACATCATCACCATCACTGACCCCAAACATAATCACATCACTGACCCCAAACATCATCACCATCACTGACCCAAACATCATCACCATCACTGACCCAAACATCATCACCATCACTGACCCAAACATCATCACCATCACTGACCCAAAATCATCACCATCACTGACCCCAAACATCATCACCACACTGACCCAAACATCACCACACTGACCCCAAACATCATCACCATCACTGACCCCAAACATCACCATCACTGACCCCAAACATCAAACACCATCACTGACCCAAAACATCATCACCATCACTGACCCAAAACATCATCACATCACTGACCCAAAACATCATCACCATCACTGACCCAAACATCATCACATCACCATCACTGAAAACCCAAAACATCATCACCATCACTGACCCCAAACATCATCACCATCACCGACCCAAACATCACCATCACTGACCCCAAACATCATCACCATCACGACCCCAAACATCATAATCACTGACCCCAAACATCATCACATCACCATCACTGACCCCAAACATCATCACATCACCATCACTGACCCAAAACCCTCCCTCCCCAAAAATCACCATCACTGACCCCAAACATAATCACCATCACTGACCCCAAACATCATCACCATCACTGACCCAAAACATCATCACCATCACTGACCCAAACATCATCACCATCACTGACCCAAAACATCATCACCATCACTGACCCAAAACTCATCACCATCACTGACCCCAAACATCATCACCATCACTGACCCAAACATCACCATCACTGACCCCAAACATCATCACATCACCATCACTGACCCCAAACATCATCACATCACCATCACTGACCCCAAACATTATCACCATCACTGACCCCAAACATCACCATCACTGACCCCAAACATCATCACCATCACTGACCCAAACATCACCATACTGACCCAAACATCATCACCATCACTGACCCCAAACATCATCACCATCACTGACCCCAACATCACCATCACTGACCCCAAACATCATCACCATCACTGACCCAAAACATCATCACCATCACCGACCCCAAACATCATCACCATCACTGACCCCAAACATCCCCTCACCATCACTGACCCCAAACATCATCACCATCACTGACCCCAAACATCATCACATCACCATCACTGACCCCAAACATCATCCATCACCATCACCGACCCCAAACATCACCATCACTGACCCCAAACATCACACATCACCATCACTGACCCCAAACATCATCACCATCACTGACCCCAAACATCAATCACCATCACTGACCCACAACACATCATCACCATCACTGACCCCAAACATCACACATCACTGACCCAAACATCATCACATCACTGACCCCAAACATCATCACCATCACTGACCCCAAACATCATCACCATCACTGACCCCAAACATCATCACCATCACTGACCCCAAACATCATCACCATCACTGACCCCAAACATCATCACCATCACTGACCCCAAAACATCATCCCAAAATCACCATCACTGACCCCAAACATCATCACATCACCATCACTGACCCCAAACATCATCACCATCACTGACCCCAAACACATCACCATCACTGACCCAAAACATCATCACATCACTGACCCCAAACATCACCATCACCATCACTGACCCAAACATCATCACATCACCATCACTGACCCCAAACATCATCATCACCCACACATCACCATCACTGACCCCAAACATCATCACCATCACGACCCACACATCACCATCACTGACCCCAAACATCATCACATCAAACCATCACTGACCCAAACATCATCATCCATCACTGACCCCAAACATCATCACATCACCATCACTGACCCCAAACATCATCACCATCACGACCCAAATAACATCATACCCAACATATCACCATCACTGACCCCAACATCATCACCATCACTGACCCAAACATCATCTCACATCACTGACCTCAAACATACACATCACCATCACTGACCCAAACATCATCACCATCACTGACCCCAAACACATCAGATCACCATCACTGACCCAATACATCATCACCATCACTGACCCTAAATCATCACCATCACTGACCCAAAACATCACATCACCATCACTGACCCCAAACATCATCACATCACCATCACTGACCCCAAACATCATCACCATCACTGACCCCAAACATCATACATCACCATCACTGACCCCAAACATCATCACCATCACTGACCCCAAACATCACCATCACTGACCCAAACATCATCACCATCACTGACCCCAAAACATCATCACCATCACTGACCCCCAAACATCATCACCATCACTGACCCCAAACATCACAAACACCATCACTGACCCCAAACATCATCACCATCACCGACCCAAACATCACCATCACTGACCCCAAACATCAATCGATCATCACCATCACTGACCCCAAAATCATCCATCACCATCACGACCCCAAACATCATACCATCACTGACCCCAAACATCATCACATCACCATCACTGACCCACAATCACCATCATCACACATCACCATCACTGACCCCAAACATCATCACATCACCATCACTGACCCCAAACATCATCACCATCACTGACCCCAAACATCAAACACCATCACTGACCCCAAACATCATCACCATCACTGACCCCAAACATCATCACATCACCATCACTGACCCCAAACATCATCACCATCACTGACCCCAAACATCATCACCATCACTGACCCCAAAACATCATCACCATCACTGACCCCAAACATCATCACCATCACTGACCCCAAACATCACCATCACTGACCCCAAACATAACATCACCATCACTGACCCCAAACATCATCACATCACCATCACTGACCCCAAACATCATCACCATCACTGACCCCAAACATAATCACATCACCATCACTGACCCCAAACATCACATCACCATCACTGACCCCAAACATCATCACATCACCATCACTGACCCCAAACATCATCACCATCACTGACCCCAAACATCATCACATCACCATCACTGACCCCAAACATCATCACCATCACTGACCCCAAACATCACCATCACTGACCCAAAACATCATCACATCACCATCACTGACCCCAAACATCACCATCACTGACCCAAAACATCATCACATCACCATCACTGACCCCAAACATCATCATCATCACATCACCATCACTGACCCCAAACATCATCACATCACCATCACTGACCCCAAACATCATCACCATCATCACCTAGACAAATAAATATTTATTCAAGGATAGTTGTATAAGTATACAGATACAATCTGTTTGTGTGTGCGCGTGTGTGTGCGCGTGTGTGTGTGCGTGGGTGTGGGTCAGGTGTTGCGGCGCAGCCTGGAGGCCAGTGTGAAGCGGAGTAGCTGTGACTCTGCAGGCGAGGAGTCAGAGGATGAGTGGGTTGAAGAACAAATTGAAAGGGACAACAGTAATGACAGCGTCAGTGACCTCACTCTTCCCCCCTCCCCCAAACCAAGCCAACCAATCAGGAGTCAGCCCAGCCCCGGTGACCTCATTGTGCTGGATTTTGGCCCCTCCCCTATAGGCATGTTATCACTTCTGACAAGTGTGTTTCCATTCCCTGCTGTTGTGATAAAGAGAAACAGAACAACACACACGCTATGTTCCTGATCACCCTACACCTGGGGGTTCAGGTAGCCCCGAAACACCACCATGTTAGAGATTTACATAAATAAACATTTACACTCCAGACTGGACTTTTCTCCACTCACTCATGGCAGTTATCACAGGTGGTGTACCTCAGGGCTTTATTTTGGGCCTGGTTTTGTTTTCTTTATGTTTCATTATGGTTTTGTTTTACACTCATGTAAGAGCAGGTGAATGGAAATACACACTAAACAGGTACTAGATATATCATGCAGCCCTAATGTGGCAGTGAAAGAAGTGTGTGTGTGTGTGTGTGTGTGTGTTAGGCCGTAAGACGGAGCGCTGTCTCTCAGCTAAGCGGAAGGAGAATGTTGAATCCTATATCCCTACTAAACCAGTTCTGATGAAAAGAAGCAAGAGGTCCAACAGAACCCAACAGGACACACCACGTAAGCACACACACACATACACACACATATTTTCATATATTATTTATTTTCCTGGAACTATTGTCCAATTTCTCTGGAAACTTTAATTGCACTCACATACATCTCTCTTTCTCTCTCATTCTTTCTCCCTCTCTCTCTCTCTCTCTCTCTCATTCTTTCTCCCTCTCTCTCTCTCTCTCATTCTTTCTCTCTTTCTCTCTCTCTCTCTCTCTCTCTCTCTCATTTTTTCTGTTTCTGTCTCTTTTTCACGCTTTCTCTTTCTCTCTCTCTCTCTCTTTCTCTCTTTCACTCTCTCTATTTCTTTCTTTCTTACTCTCTCTGTCTCTCTCTCTGTCTCGCTCTCTCCCTGTCGCTCTCTGTCTCTCTCTCTCTTTGTCTCTCTCTGTCTCTGTGTCAGGTCCTGGTAGTGGTTTAGAGCGCCCCCTGTCTTTAATGTGTAAAGTGCAGGAGGAGCGAGACTCAGAGGAGACAGTGCTCAGTGTGTTCCAGGCGCTACAGAAAGAGAACTCCCCCTTACACACACCTGCATCAGACAAACAGCATCATACACTCTCATCTGAGCTCCAACACCCCCGAGATCTACAGAGGAATGTGCTCGGCTCCAGTCTGGTACACACTCTCACACACACACACACACACATGATTATTTCTGAGTTATTCTGCTAAACTGTAATCCCCCATTATATTCAAGTAGTGATGCAGATTAGATTAGAATGTCAGTGATCTGTTTGATTGGCTCCTGTCTCTCTCTCAGCAGGTGAACTGCTCCATCACAGACCAGCCAGACATCAACCATAATATTCAGGAGGAAGAGGAGGATGGAGATGAGAACCAATTAATCAGAGCCATGCATAGGATCACACTGATGGAGCCCATGTAACTTTACACACTCAAACATCCACATTGTTTTCATTGATTATCCAGGTCCAGTTCTTTATTTCATTCTCTCTCTCCCGCTCTCTCTCTGTCTCTGTCTCTCTCTCTCTCTCTCTCTCTCTCTCTCTCTCTCTCTCTCTCTCTCAGTCAGCAGAAGAGGTTGTTGAAGGCTCTGGAGAATATTGAGACAGATGCTCAGTCCACAGTTTCTCGAGCACATATCAATAGCGCCAATTCCCCACCAACTGTAAGTGTGTGTGAGTGAGTGTGTGTGAGTGTGTACATGCATGCCTGCACTGTTTACTCATTTATTCATGGTTATTCATGGTCAGTGTAACTGTGAGCCAGCATCTGGGGGTCAGTATTGGATTCAGGCTTAGTATTATATACGGAATAAAGATTTCACTAAAATTCAGCATTTATTATTTGACTTATCTGTTTAATTCGAATAAAATGTTCATGAATGCGTACATTACTTACAGTCTGTCATTAACATCGCTGTAAAGTGTTCGTTAATGTAAACAGTGGGATCAGATAAACACTTGGTGCGTGTGCTCTATCTGGAACACTATGTTGATGTACTATGTTTACAATGACAGAGGAGGCGGTGCTCAGCAGAGGCTATTTATGTTACCATGGAGATTTTGTCCAACTGGGGTGGTGGTGGACAAGTGGGGCTGACAGAGGTCCAGTTCTTCTGCAAGAAGAACTGCAAACTTTATGTCTCTCCTCATGACCTGGACATCCGGAATGCTGATCAGCCCGGGAATCTTGCTGCACTGGTCAATGGCAAGACTAAAGTGAGACACAAAGCCCTAAAATCACTGACCTTTATTCACAGGTTTATATTAATGCTTATTCACAAGGTGGACAATCCACATGAATCTTATTATTAATGTGTGTGTGTGTGTGTGTGTCTGTGTGTGTGTGTGTTTACAGACCACTAAAGAGCGGGACATGTGGGTGTGTTGGTTCCATGCACCAGTGCAGTTGTACTTTGTGGTGAGAAACACAGAGCGCTCTCCGGACTTCAGCATTGCACACATTAAAATATGGAATTATAATCGCAGTCTGAAGGTGACAACACACACACACACACACATATAAAGACACATATACAGACACACACATACACACACACATATATATATATATATATATTTATATATATACACACACACACATTCTTGAGACTGTTCTGAATCACTTATGAGGTCTTAAAGGGGATGTATTTATGTGTTGAAATAAATCATTATTGTTATTGATGATGGTTTGTTTAATATTTCAGTTCTGACTAAATCTGATGAAGAGCTCTACATTTTCATTCACATCAAATCAATCTCTCTGATGAATCCTGCAATTTCTGTAATAACACTTTAAAATAAAAAATATATATCTGCGTTCTTATAAACACATTAGTGTGCTTAAGGTGTGTGTGTGTGTGTGAGAGAGAGAGACAGAGAGAGAGAGAGAGAGAGAGAGAAAAACAGCGAGAGAGAGAGAGAGGGGGAGAAAGTGGAGCAGTTGGAGATTAGCTGTAGGAGATTATCTGAGTCAAGCTTCAGTTTGTGTTTGTCAGTGTGTGTGTCAGGATACGTGTGAAGCTCCATCATCTTACACATCCACACACAAACATATATTCAGGTTGTGTGTGTGTGTGTGTGTGTGTGTGTGTGTTTTTTGGGTATTTCCTATCAGGAGCTGGCTGTAGGAGCGCGGGATGTGCGTGTGTACGTGAACAGCACACTGGTGTTTGATGGTCAGTTAGAAAAAGGCTGTGGTAACCAGGTGTTCGATTACAGCACAACCATCGACCTGGCAGAGCTCTACCTCCCAGAATGCAGTTCTCCCAGCCCTGCCTGCTTCAGCCCACATCGCTACGATGACCCGTGTCAGGATCCCAGCCCCGGTCAGTCTGGACCCGGCTCCTTAATTATAAATGAAGTCAGTGAGCAGTCACAGAAAGACAGGGGCTTGCACCCCTGTGAGTATCACCAGCAGCGACAGTATGCAGACTGACTCCTTAAAGCACGGACGTTCGCCCCCACTGCGGAACAGCAGGGAGGTGGTTACCACGGTGACCACACAGCCAGCTTCACGTGGGGCCCGAGAGCGCCCCCCGTGGCTGGAGCCTCAGAACAGAAGGAATAGCAAACACAAACACACAGCAAAGCACAAACTCTCTGTCCTGGATGATGTCTCCTGCAGTCCGGCCAACGTCTGTGGCCACCAGGTGGCATCACTCACAAACGCGACCGAGAGAAACTGTGAGACTAAACCAGAGCGTGAATCGAATCTGTTAGATACATTGTGCAAGGAGCAACCACACGTACGAGCGGTCAGCGGGCGCAGAGGGTCTGCGCATTCACAGATCAAATCACCGGGTCACGATGCAGAGAGGTCAGGTAAGACTGCACAGAAATCTAAAGCGAACATGGTCTTCGGTGTTCTATTGCTTTTATACAATAAAGTAAAACATGAAACATTGTTCTAGACACCATTTTTGTTTAACATGTCCATGTTTCTCGAACTTATCAAAGAGGAGCTCGGCCCAGTTGCCTACGGTAACCATCGTCTGCGATCCCGCTGGCTGACCAAGGCAGATGATGACAAACCCGTAACGAAGACAAGGTCACCGGACTCACCAACAAAATGCGATCAGCCTGAGGGTGATGTTTTTGATGAGTTTCTCCAGCGCTGGTCCCGCCCCTCTGCTGTGACACCAGACCCTGTGACCTCTGACCCTGAAGAGGAGTTTGAGATCCCAGTTCTTCCAGAAGGGCGGCATCTAGTGATGCGAATTCTGTCCACGTGGGGAGACCGTAGCTATGTGGGCCTAAATGGTGTGGAGATATTCAGTGCCAGTGGAGAGCCAGTCAAACTGCTCAGCGTCAATGCTATCGTCAACGGACTACCTGAGGACAACGGCGATGTCTCCAAGGTGATAGATGGTGTCCAGCGCACACAGGACGACTCCCACTTGTGGCTGGCACCGTTTGTGGCAGGGAGGCGCTGCGAGATCACACTGGACCTTGGAGAGATGCAGCGCCTGGCCATGATCCGTGTGTGGAACTACAATAAATCCCGCATTCACTCGTTTAGAGGAGTGAGAGAAGTGGACATGCTGCTGGATGGACAGAGGATCTTTAAAGGAGAGATCGCTAAAGCATCTGGCACACTGATAGGAGGTGTGTTACTATCCTGAAATGTTATCATAATGTGTCAAAGTAGTACCACACTCAAGGTTACAGCACTTCAGATGGGGACACTGACATGTAGGTACCTGAAAACCGGGACACGGTATACAGTAAGGGTACAGTGAGGTCTAGGGACAGAGTGGATTAGGAACTCAGTGACAGTGGGGACAGGGATAAGAAGACTGTGTGGATTGGGGTCTAAGGGACCGGGGGGGATCGGAAAGAAGACTGAATGAGGATTAGGGGAATAGGGGGATTGAAGACTAGGGGACTGTGTGGTTTGGGGGATTGAGAACTAAGGTACTGCATGGATTGAGGACTAGGGGACTGCGTAGATTGGGGGATTGAGGACTAGGGGACTGCATAGATTGGGGGATTGAGGACTAGGGGACTACATAGATTGGGGGATTGAGGACTAGGGGACTACATAGATTGGAGGATTGAGGACTAAGGGACTGCATGGATTGGGGGATTGAGGACTAGGGGACTGCCTAGATTGGGGGATTGAGGACTAGGGGACTGCCTAGATTAGGGGACTAGGGGATTGCATGGATTTGGGGGGTTGAGGACTGGGGGACTGTGTGGATTGGGGGATTGAGGACTAGGGGACTGTGTGGATTGGGGGATTGTGGACTAGGGGACTGTGTGGTTTGGGGGATTGGGGACTGTGTGGATTGGGGAATTGGGAGACTAGGGGACTGTGTGGATTGGGGACTAGGGGACTGCATGGATTGTGGGATTGGGGACTAGGGGACTGCATGGATTGGGGGATTGGGGACTAGGGGACTATATGGTTTGGGGGACTAGGGGACTGCATGGATTGGGGGATTGGGGACTGCATGGATTGTGGGATTGGGGACTAGGGGACTGTGTGGATTGGGGGACTAGGGGACTGCATGGATTGGGAGATTGGGGACTAGGGGACTGCATGGATTGGGGAATTGGGGACTAGGGGACTATATGGTTTGGGGGACTAGGGGACTGCATGGATTGGGGGATTGGGAACTGTGTGGATTGGGGAATTGGGAGACTAGGGGACTGTGTGGATTGGGGACTAGGGGACTGCATGGATTGTGGGATTGGGGACTAGGGGACTGTGTGGATTGGGGGACTAGGGGACTGCATGGATTGGGAGATTGGGGACTAGGGGACTGTGTGGATTGGGGACTAGGGGACTGTGTGGATTGGGGGATTGGGGACTACGGGACTGTGTGGATTGGGGACTGCATGGATTGGGGGATTGGGGACTAGGGGACTGTGTGGATTGGGGGATTGGGGACTGCATGGATTGGGGGATTGGGGACTAGGGGACTGTGTGGATTGGGGGATTGGGGACTAGGGGACTGTGTGGATTGGGGGCCTAGGGGACTGTGTAGATTGGGGGACTAGGGGACTGTGTGGATTGGGGACTGCATGGATTGGGGGATTGGGGACTAGGGGACTGTGTGGATTGGGGGATTGGGGACTGTGTGGATTGGGGGCCTAGGGGACAGTAGGGACTGATGTCTTTAACAGTTCTTGCTGTCTCTTAGATCTGGATCAGTTTGGTGATACAATCCTCTTTACCACGGATGATGAAATCCTGGAAGCCATGTCACGCTTTGATGACACATTTGTGTGTGGTAATGTGGGGGCGGGGTCTGAAGCAGAGGGGGAGGAGCTTCAGCGTCCTCAGACTGCAGATGAAGAAGAAGATAAGGGAACACCACACACACAGGTCGGACTCAGGGAGGAAAATAAAGCTGTAAGTTTGTGTGTATGTGTGTGTGTGTGTGTGTGTGTGTGTAATAGTAATATATATTTGTGTGTGTATTTGCAGGAGAACCAGGACACTGCTTTAGAGCCATTTGCTGATTCAGAGAACCCGAATTCTGGTCTTTACACAGGAAAGAGTAAGATGTTCATTCTTCACTGATATCAGTCCATCACGGTGTGTGTGTTCTTGTTGCTCTGCAGCAGATAGACCATAATATACAGAACGGAGTGTATGTCTGTGTCGGTGTGTGTGTGTCTAGGTGTGTGTCTGTCTCTGATTTCAACGTGGGGTGATTCTCACTATCTCGGCCTCACCGGGTTGGAGGTTGTTGGTAAGGAGGGTGAGGTCATCCCCATTGATATCTCCAAGGTGAAGGCAACACCACATGACCTCAATGACCTCCCAGAGTATAACGATGACCTTCGTACCCTGGATAAGTGAGTTACACACACACCTGCACACACACCTCACACATTCAGTCTTACTCTCTAATGCTCTAATGCTTACTCATTCACACGCTCACACACTCTCATTCCCTAAGTCTCTCACACTCACACGCTCACTATCCCTCTCTCTCTCAGGTTGTTTGATGGACAGAACATCACCACTGATGATGAACACATGTGGATGATCCCCTTCACCCCTGGCTCTGACCACACCCTCTCCATCCAGTTTGACCAATCACAGACCATCGCTGGCCTCAGGGTCTGGAACTACAACAAGTCACCTGAGGACTCCTACAGAGGGGTGAGAGAGGAAGGGGTGTTTGGGAATGACTGAGTCTCAGCTGTGTGTGTGTGTATATATAATATGTAATAACGGGTGGATGTGTGTGTGTGTATCAGGTGCGAGCTTTGTGTGTTTATGTGGACGAAGAGTGTGTCTCTCCACCTGATGGGTTCCTGATCAGGAAAGGACCGGGGAACTGCCACTTTGACTTTGCTCAGGAGATTCTGTTCATCGACAATGTCCAGTCCTCCAGTGTGTGTAAAAACAAAGCCACAACACACACTCACACACACAGGTGAGACGTCACTCACACACACACACACACACACACACACAAACACACACACAGGTGAGACATCACACACACACACACACACACACACACAGGTGAGATGTCACTCATACACACACACACACAAACACACACACAGGTGAGACGTCACTCACACACACACACACACAGGTGAGACGTCACTTACACACACACACACACACACACACACAAACACACACACAGGTGAGACATCACACACACACACACACACACACACACACAGGTGAGACGTCACTCACACACACACACACACACACACACAAACACACACACAGGTGAGACATCACACACACACACAGGTGAGACGTCACTCACACACAAACACACACACAGGTGAGACATCACACACACACACACAAACACACACACAGGTGAGACGTCACTCACACACACACACACACACACAGGTGAGACGCCACTCTCACACACACACACACACACACACAAACACACACACAGGTGAGACATCACACACACACACACACACACACACACACACAGGTGAGACGTCACTCACACACACACACACACACACACACAGGTGAGACGTCACTCACACACACAAACACACACACAGGTGAGATGTCACTCACTCACACACACACACAAACACACACACAGGTGAGACATCACACACACACACACAGGTGAGACGTCACTCACACACACACACACACACACACAAACACACACACAGGTGAGACATCACACACACACACACACACACACACACACAGGTGAGATGTCACTCAAACACACACACAGGTGAGACATCACACACACACACACACAAACACACACACACACACACACTCACACACACAGGTGAGACGTCAATTCAATTAAATTTTATTTGTATAGCGCTTTTAACAAAGAGCATTGTCTCAAAGCAGCTTTACAGAACATAAGAAACAATAAACATACAAACAAACAGTCCTAGATTTTAGACAAAATGTTCCCTAGTGAGCGAGCCTGAGGTGACTCAGGCGACTGTGACAAGGAAAAACTCCCTCAGATGGAATTAGGAAGAAACCTTGAGAGGAACCAGACTCAAAAGGGAACCCATCCTCATCTGGGTGACACCGGAGAGTGTGATATGAACAATGTCCTTTCTGCATTAGTTGTGTGATGCAGATACAGCATGTGTAGAATGTTATGTGTAAAATGTCCACATAGGGTTGGCAGTGCTGCTTTGAATACCCCAGTCCTCAGAAAGCAGAACCCGGCTGGAGCTGGTCCATCTCTGGATGCCACCGGAGCTGGCACAATCTCTGTGTGACTCGGGGGTGGGTAGAAGAAGGGAAACAAATGGAAAGGAATTAGCGTAGCTGCTATTCATAATATTAGCAGGCAGTAGATGATGATGTGCATTTAATCAGATGTACTGGAGCACAAAGTTATGGGATGTATTACGTGTATGCCTGGCTAAAGAGATATGTCTTTAGTCTACGTTTGAACTGGGAGACTGTGCCTGAGCCCCGAACACCGTCATGAAGACTGTTCCAAAGTTTAGGAGCTAAATACCAAAACCCTCTACCCCCTTTTGTAGACTTTGATATTCTGGGAACTACCAGAAGTCCGGAGTTTCGAGATCTTAAGGAGCGTGATGGATTGTAATGTGTTAGAAGACTGGCTAGATACGTGGGAGCTGAACCATTTAGGGTCTTGTAATGTAAGTAGAGCTAGTTTGTAATCAATTCTAAATTTAACAGGTAGCCAGTGCAGGGATGATAATATTGGGGTTATATGGTCATACTTTCTTGACCTGGTAAGGACTCTGGCTGCATTCTGGACTAACTGTAGCTTGTTTATTGAAGATGCAGGACGACCACCTAGTAATGCATTACAATAGTCCAGTCTGGAGGTCATGAATGCGTGAACTAGCTTTTCTGCATCAGATACAGATAAAATGTTCCTAAGCTTGGCGATATTTCTGAGGTAGAAGAAGGCTATTTTTGTAATATCGGAAATATGTTTTTCAAAGGACAAACTGCTGTCTAATATTACGCCCAGGTCTTTCACTGTAGAGCTAGTAGTAATAGAACATCCTTCTAAGTACAGGATGAATTGTGAGAGCTTCTGTGTACTGGTTTTTGGACCAATCAGTAATGTCTCCGTCTTATCAGGATTTAGTAATAGAAAATTATCAGCCATCCAGTCTTTAATATCTTTAACACACTCTGTTAATCTAGACAGTTTAGATATTTCATCTGGTTTTGATGAGATATATAACTGTGTATCGTCAGCGTAACAATGGAAACTAATCCCATGCCTTCTAATGATGTTGCCTAAGGGAAGCATGTATATTGAGAAAAGCAGAGGTCCTAAAACTGAACCTTGTGGGACCCCATATTCCACTGGCATTACACTGGACATTTCTCCATTTAAATCTACAAACTGGTATCGATCAGACAGGTAGGATCTGAACCATTTTAATGCCTGTCTCTGAATACCTATGTGATTTTGTAAGCGGTCTACAAGAATGTTATGATCTATAGTGTCGAATGCAGCACTAAGATCAAGTAAGACTAATATTGAGATGCAGCCTTGGTCTGAAGCTAAAAACAAGTCATTTGTGATCTTAACTAGTGCAGTTTCTGTGCTATGATGGGGCCTGAAACCTGACTGAAATTCTTCAAGGATATTGTTTTCCTGTAAGAAGGAGCATAATTGAGTAGACACAACCTTTTCTAATATTTTAGATATAAAAGGAAGGTTTGAAATCGGTCTGTAATTTAATAAATCATTAGGGTCTAGTTTAGGTTTCTTAAGAAGAGGCTTAATAACTGCTAGCTTGAAAGGTTTAGGGACCTGACCTAAATATAACGGGGAATTAATAATGTTGAGGAGAGGCTCTCCAGCTGTGTGTATCACTTCTTTCAGTAATCTAGTTGGAATTGGATCTAACAAACATGTTGTTGAATTAGCCGTGGTGATAAGTTTGTACAGCTCTTCCTTCCCTATACCTGTAAAGCATTGTAGCTTTAAATGTGGAGCTTTAGGCTGGACTAGATCACCGGATGCTGTCAAACGTTGAACATCCATTATTTTATTCCTGTCACACACGCACAGTCACACACACAGGTGAGACATCACACACACACACACACTCACACATACAGGTGAGACGTCACTCACACACACACACACACAGGTGAGACATCACACACACACACACACAGGTGAGACGTCACTCACACACACAAACACACAGGTGAGACGTCACACACGCACACTCACACACACAGGTGAGACATCACTCACACACACAGGTGAGACATCACTCACACACACAGGTGAGACATCACTCACACACACAGGTGAGACGTCACACACGCACACTCACACACACAGGTGAGACATCACACACACACACAGGTGAGACATCACACACACACACACACACACGGGTGAGACATCACTCACACACACAGGTGAGACATCACTCACACACACAGGTGAGACGTCACACACGCACACTCACACACACAGGTGAGACCACACACACACACACAGGTGAGACATCACACACACACACACACACACACGGGTGAGACATCACTCACACACACAGGTGAGACATCACACACACACACAGGTGAGACATCACTCAGACACACAGGTGAGACATCACACACACACACAGGTGAGACATCACACACACAGGTGAGACATCACACACACACACAGGTGAGACATCACACACACACATAGGTGAGACATCACACACACACACAGGTGAGACATCACTCACACACACAGGTGAGACACTCACACACACACACACACACACAGGTGAGACATCACTCACACACACACAGGTGAAATGTCACTCACACACACAGGTGAAACGTCACTCACACACACACACACAGGTGAGAGTAGTAGTCAGGGTACAGTCTCCATACATACATACTGCATAGTATACACTGCTGTTCAAATGTACTCACAAACTACAGTAAGCTTATGTGTGTGTGTGTGTGTGATGTCTCACCTGTGTGTGTGTGTGTGTGTGTGTGTGCACAGGAGTGAAGAGAAGGCCAGTATGGAGTATGAGGCTCCGCTCATGCCGTGTGGATGTATCCTTTTCTACCTGCTACAACATATTTATTCTTATTTATTATTTAATAAAATATTTATTTATTTCTTCTAGATTCGTTAACAGTTACATGTGTATACAAATATATCTCTTATTATTTGTCAAATATCACAGGCTTTGTTCTGTCTCACTTTTCCTTGACTATATGTGTGTGTGTGTGTGTGTGTGCAGTTATTTTTCAACTGCAGCTCTTGACTACGTGGGGTGACCCCTACTACATTGGCCTGAATGGCCTGGAGCTGTATAACCACAACAATCAGAGGATCCCACTCAGTGATAACAGTACACACACACACACACACACATTCACACACATCTCTGTTTTATATGGTTTCACAGTAAAGCTTAAAGATGTCAAATAATATATGAAGCACTGGTACGATTCAGCTGTTAAGCGTGTGTGTGTGTGTGTGTGTGTGTGTGTGTGTGTGTGGTGTTTACATCTTCTGTCAGACATTGCTGCATTTCCAGACAGTGTGAACGTACTGGATGGTGTGTGTGGAGATGTGAGAACACCAGACAAACTGATCGACGGCATCAATAACACACATGATGGACGTCACATGTGGCTCGCTCCGGTGCTGCCTGCCCTGGTGAGGAGTGTGTGTGTGTGTTCAAGAATTGATGAACTTCATGAATGGTTCTTTTCATGCAGACCCAACCTCCTAATCTTGTGTGTGTGTGTGTGTGTTTAGGTGAATCGTGTGTATGTGATCTTTGACAAGCCTGTGACCGTCTCTATGATCAAACTGTGGAATTATTCCAAAACACCACAGAGAGGAGTTAAAGAGTTTGGGGTAACACACAACACACACACACACACACACAAAGAAAAGAATCTTTATCTCTCTCAGACACACTGCATTATACTCAAACTTGTTTGTGTGTGTGTGTGTGTAGCTCCTTGTGGATGATCTCCTGGTGTATAATGGGATTTTGGAGTGTGTGTCATACCTGTCCTCGGGAATTCTGCCCACCCTCGACCCCATCGTCCCCTACCACACTATACTGTTCACGGACAACACACACATCGCACACCGTGAGAGGAACACCGTTATCAGGTACACACACACACACCGCACACCGCGAGAAGAACACCGTTATCAGGTACACACACACCGCACACCGTGAGAAGAACA